>JAECUM010008633.1:0-111678 GCA_016617855.1 Megalonaias nervosa | reverse complement strand
GCCAGAGGAATATGATTTTAGGAACCAAGTCGATTCGGAAGGCTTCGGGTTCATATGCCGCTGCGTGAAACAGAAACAATTCTGCCACATGCCAGGTTTAAACCCTACCATTGCAGTACGCTTTCTACACAAAGGTCTAAAACGTGTATTTTCTTCCGTCCCTTGACCCTCTCCCCCCCCCAAAAAAAAAGAAAAACATCGAGACAATGGAAGCAGTATTCAAGCACGTGCAAAAGCTGTGCAACACTTTGCATTTTAATGCAATCAGGGCCGGATTAAGGCTTTATAGTTCGAGATTAGAGATCTGCACAACGACAGCTTTTGCACCCTTTCTAAACTCGAGTAAGAATAATATTCAACTTTTTTTGAAAAGCTAATGTATTATGTCATTTTACGTAAGCGTTGTTGATTCAATGTTAAATCTTACATTAAAAGTACATTTACATCGCTGTTTAATAGCAGTGGAAAAATTATATTCTGGTACACATGGAGCGCCAACTCTGATTTGAGGATTTAGATTCGGGCGCACACAGAACGCTAGCTCGGGTTGGACGAATTTAATTTGGGTGCACATACGACGCCAACTCTGATTGGAGGATTTACATTAGGGCGCACACAGAGTGCCAACTCTGGAGGATTTAGATTCGGGTGCACATAGAGCGCCAACTCTGATTTTAGAATTTAGATTCAGATGCACATGGAGCACCAGCTCCTATTTGGAGGGTTTAAATTCATGTGCACACAGAGCGCCAACTCTGGAGGATTTAGACTTGGGTGCACACAGAACGCAAACACTAATTCTCATCTGTTCCCCATGTGGAATGATACCAGATACAACAAGTACTTTTGGTTGCTGTGCATAAAACAAAGTTGCAGAAATATACAAGAAGGAAGAATGCACAACGAGAGATTCTTCCAGTGTTTTACGAACACGGTCTGCACGCATCATTCTAGATGCATTGTGGAATGTTTCTTCGGCGTGATTATTTTCACAGTTACACTGGATGATTATTCATGATGGAATAAACGATTTAAAGGCAGCTCTTGTGTACAAATCCATTCGTTGAATAGTTCCAAGTTATCTCAAAAACCTTTTCAAAGTGTGTAAAAACAAATAAACAATAAATATGTCTTAGGATCTGAGGCGCAAATAAATATTCAGATTCCAAAACCACGTACAGAGCTATTCATAAGAAGTTTTCAGTAATCTGGTGACATGAAGTGGAATTCTTAATATTTTCTGTCATGGCTGCACACAGTTGGCAAGAATTTAAATCTAAATATACACAAGTGGATAATTATGTTTCATTTTGTTTTCTTCTATTCTTTCTGTATGTTTGTTTTTTATTATGTACAATTATACAATTTGTATTTCATGACGTCGTTGATTAAATATTATGTCATTCTAAACATTCGTATATTACACCTTTTAATTAATTTGGAGGCGTCCGGGGGAGATGGTTTTAACTAATTGTGTAATCCCTCTTTATATACAGGGTTATTATTATTATTATTATTATTATTATTATTATTATCTGGATGTTTCTGCTTATTAGTAATACCCAGAAGCGCGTACTTAGAATTTTTATTTCAGGCTGCATGGTCCAGAATCTAACTTAAAATATACATTTTTCAGACTGCATGGTCCATACATCTAAATTAAAATATACTTGTATTTCAGACTGCATGGTCCTCACATCTAAAGTAAAGTGTACATGTTACATCAGATTGCATGGTACATACGTCATAAGTAACGTGTACATGTTATTTCAGACTGCATGGACCATACATCTTCTTTGTGTGTGTGTGTGTGTGTGTGTGTGTGTGTGTGATTCGAATTTTAAACGGAGCTTTAACAATTTTTTAGTCATGTCGCTACCATATCTGTAGTGAGGCAGTTTATAGTGTTGTCTAGCACCGGGGCATCATGCCGCAGACATGTAACGTCGTGTCCCACCCAGTCACAATATCTTGATACCAGGCCGACCAGTACCAACACTAACACATCTAATTTAAAATATACAATTATTTCAGACTGAATCGTCCATACATCTAAATTAAAATATACATGTATTTTAAACATTAAAGATCAGATATCTTTTATGTACAAATATACAGACACTTTTGCAACAAGATAATGTGTATGTCATTTTGAAGAACAAAATTGTGTAAAACATTTAAAGAGTAAATTGCTCCATCTATCTATAATCCGAGAGTTAAAACGAATGTCATCGTTTAAGAGAAAATACATTTCTTTCTATCAGATATTCTTGCCATCATTGAAAACACATATCTTCTAATTCATTCTTAAACACCAGATACACTATAGTTTACAAACACGGTAGAGGCACTGTTCCACCTTCGAACAGTAAATGAAGACAACTGTAATAAGCAAAAATAACGTTGTATTCATACATTCACTAAAGTTTGTCCACAGAGGAACGCAATACATTGTGCAGCAATAAGATTTCAATGATCTTATTTTGATATTCAAAGAAGAGTTTCTAAATTTACGTAAAACTGTCGTTGATCGAGTGCACAAAAATATGTAATGTCTTATGATATCTTCATTATCTGATTGTGAGAAAGCTTGCCAGCAGCTTCTCGTGGGTCGGTGGTTCTTTCCGGGGTTACCGGGTTCTTCCTCCACCATTAATACTGGCCGCCATGTATAGCCTATCGTGTGCTGAAAAATGGCGTTAAACCCTACAACAGCAGCAGCAACAGATTATCTGATTGGCTGGATTTTAAAATATATAATGTCTTATGATATCTTCATTATCTGATTGGCTAGATTTTAAAATATGTAATGTCTTATGATATCTTCATTATCTGATTGGCTGGATTTTAAAATAGGACTCAGATACATAAAACTATTGACAGCTAAGAAGTACAGAGGGAGGAAACAGTAATTTGAAATAAACTGGTTGAAAAAAACATGCATTTCGTTTATCATATAATTCTCGAATGCGTAATGGTCACATATCATTAATACTTTCCTTAAGCCTGCGACAGAAAGACTTATCAGTGACATATCGGCAACTTAAATTGTTAAGAAATAAAGAATTTGTTGTTAATTTTTGTTTGAAGTACTGTTATGTTTATTACAGAAAATATTTGGATGAAAACAGAGAGATGCAATATAAAATCAATAACAGCAACTTATTTATATCGGGTCAAATGTGTCATCTTGTTTCCTAATTAACCCCATTCAACAATCAACTAAAACATGTATTCAAAATTATTTACCTTTTGTGATTCATACAACAATGCAAATAAAACAGCATGATGTTTTATGTTGTTTTTTGTTGTTTTTTTTAAATATTGTTTGTTTTACTTGCATCATAAAACGTCGTCTAAGTTTCACACAGTTTTTAATTTACTTTACGAGCTTAAAGTACACATATGTGTTAATGTTTCGGTCAATTTTGTTTGGACTCGATGTGGATACCACTTGTGGGATTCACGTCAGTAACATTTCACAGTCGCACGCATGCGTATAGATATCACTTGTGGGATACTTCTTTAGCATTTCACGATCTGTATGAGCCTTTATATTTTCCACTTCTCAGCCACATAGTTAAGAGGCCGGTGTTTATCACTTTATAGGCACAGTGCAATTTAAGTAAAAGTGGGTGGGGTGAGCTGTGGGGGTGGGGATGGAGCGGGGATGTTATTATTTAGGAATAAGAAAATATCTCCCTTCAAAAGCGGGGGAAATAATGTTTACTCCTATTCGTTTCCTCTGTCAATTTGTCTGATATACTGCATAAGCAAGTGGAAATAGTTTGGTTTTTTTTGTTCATGATGTAGAGGGTAGTTGTGACTGTTTCTCATCTGGACAAATAAATATAGCTCGTCCTTTGCTAGAATATTTTAAAACATAACCTGCTTCTTTTGCGTGTCCGTATGACCCATAAAATCAAAGGCAGAAACAAAAACATGGGTTCATAATAAGTAACAAACGCATGTAAACAAAGCAACAGCCTCCTTCCCCATCCCTAATAAGAAATAAACATAGAATTCCACATGTAAACAAAGCAACAAGAAAGAAAATAACCACTCAACCCTCTCCCTCGTTACTGATAAAGAACAGAGTATTTTGCATGTAAGCAAAGCAGCAGCAGCAACAAGAACAACAACAGCCCACACCCCAAATCAACGGTTCTTTCCCCCCTCCCCAAAATGCACTGGCAAGTTAGTTAGGGCAGGGAAGTAAACAACACTACCTGACTTGGACATCTTTTCTCATAGCATTCATGAGACACAACTAATTCAATAAAATGCTGCATGGATGCACGGAAACATAAAAAAAAGATAGCGTTCAGTCGTGTTTCTTACTTCGCCTACTCCAAGGAGACGCCTATTTTCCATTAGGATCCTTTTGAATGACGTCAATAATTTCATTACATGAAATTCCATAACTATTTTCTTATACACGGTCTTAGAACAGTGTACAGAATATTTTTTTTTTTTAGTAAACCTGAAGTGCTTAAAAAGAAATAATGTATATGCCGAGTGATCATAGAAAGATAGATAGGCTTCACCGTAAAGCGAATGTCGGAAATACATACGGGTTACTTCAGGTTGTCTTAAACTAATGCATTCCATTGCTTTCAAGGTGTGCTGGTAAAAAAAAAGAAAAAATAGTAGAAATTAAAGTCCGTTTGTTTGCTTGTTTGCTTTTCAAAGAAAAAGTTATGTTTTAAAGCAGAAGAAAGGCGCCTGTACTCGATCTTTAGAGCAGTTGTAGCTATTGTTTTAGTTTATGAGAGGCCGAATATATCCCTCCGGCTAACTACCCCGTTAGCGAGATAGGCGGTCCGCTTAAATACCGAGTTTTCCAACCATCCATTTAAAATGCTCCCTGTGTTCCCAGAGAATGAAACTGAGGTTGTACTCCCTTCTCCAGACACAGAATCAGAAGTCGGTTTACTCCCTCTGGTTTCTCAGTAATCTATTGCCAGTAGATTTCCTATTGTACTGTATTTACTATGTGTTTAATGGTATATTATCTGGTAGTTTCTGTAAGGGCTGGCGTCTATTCGAAGCAAATCATGGTGAGTTTTCTAGTTTCCATATATCTTTATTAAACAAAGACACCCCCGCCAAAAAAATAAAAACAACCTTGGTGCCTAAACTTTCCTTCAAGAACGGAGGGATCCAAGTTCGCGCACCGGCGAAACCAGTCCCAAAGCGGACTGAATTCCTGTGTCAACTCCTGCCGGAAGCATAAACATTTCAGATAGATTCTCTTTTCTCTAGAAAACTAAGAGTTTTGGAAAAACAAATTTTAGACTTAATCCTGTAAGGGAGACAATTTTGTTCGCCTAATCACAGGAGTCTGCAGTTTTATCAATAAAGCACGACGAAATTTCTGACAACATGAAATCACCTTATCGGTATTATAAATTAACACAAGGAATGCAAGCGTGACCACAACCCACCGCTCGATTCGACTTTTCTCACGCGTCTTTTACGCATATTTACCGCAGGGTAGAAACTGGTAGAAATGGGCTACTTCCTGCAATGAGTTCTGTTTTACAGGGTTTGTGACCGTAATGGTGAAAATAAAGGTTAATTCGCCTGATTGGATTCATGCGATGGTCGTCCGAGAGTGACGCGTTGGTACGTTACTGTTTTCTGAATGGATATGTGTTGTTTTTCAGTCTTCTTGCGATTCTGAAGCGATAAAAGACGCGTGAGAAAAGTCGAATCGAGCGGTGGGTTGTGGTCACGCATGCATTCCTTGTGTTAATTTATAATACCGATAAGGTGATTTCATGTTGTCAGAAATTTCGTCGTGCTTTATTGATAAAACTGCAGACTCCTGTGGCCTAATGCAAAAATAAACAAAATATTTCAGAAGTAATTCTTTTTTATTGTGTATTGTTTTGTACGTCCGTAGTGCGTGTAGTCCGTATTGTCTCGCCTTTTACAGGTCTTACCCTCAGGGTCAGGTATTACTTTAATTACCCCTGGCGGCACGAACTGTTTAATCCTTATAAACCTCGTTTGTAAAAATCAAGTAAAGCCAAAAGCAATGTTCATAAAAGGGTAAAAAATTGTTTCATCGTAAGTATAAAAGGAGAATTATTAGTGTTTGTGTTTCTGTTCCCCGTTCGTCTGCGTGTTATGTTTGTTCATGTTCTGCCGGCTCAATTTTCGCCGGTTCTTCTACAGGCCTGTTCACTTCGCGTAGCGCTTGTGACATAGCCCCGTGATGTCTACACCGGCTACTTCTCGAGACCGCAGGCCCCTGTCTCTGTGTTACATCGTTTTGTTCTTACGTGAAATTTTTTCTAGATTAATGTGAGGTTCTTCTTTTATTAGTGTGGTTATCAGTTATACATGTTTACAAAGAAGGGTATCATGAATTTCCTTGTGTTAAAGATTTACGTGTCTATTGTTTTTTTTTTTCGATTATAATTACTTGTCCACATTTTAACATTGTTTGAGTAATAACATCTATCATCTGGTCTAAAATCGCTTTAATTGGAATGTTGTCTAAATGCAATATCTTGTTTTCATGATACCCTCATTTATCGCGGAATTTAATACATTTTTCCATCGAAAACGTTTGTATGTACTCCGATAATTTTTCTACGAATTGGACTTCCCCTGCGTTGTATTGTGCAGGTATATAAACATTTAAAATATGCCACCCCACCCCACCCCCAATTTTATATGTACTAATCTACCTTTAAAGAATTCCCCCACCTCCATTTCTTCCCACTGTTTCGTGTTACGCTTAATTTTTACTATAATTGACATACCCGCTCTTATATCATTCAAATTATTATTATTTACCACTACAGCTTTTAATTTCGGAACAATCGGGTATTTTATTGGCCCTGTTTATATGACTGATGGACATAGAGTCCTGAGTTCTTTTGTTACGTCTGTGACCATGACTTTCACTTTTGATCAATTACTTGCGCAGTGACCTTGTTTATGACGGAATTACGTAATTGTTCCACCCAAAGTGTCTAGTCCTTACCTCCGACCACAAAATATGGCTATATGGAGGACATGTGAGTGTCCCTGGAAAACAAGCACAAAGTTTGTCGCAAATAAATTGTAAAATTAAACCAATCAGTTTATTAAAACATTCCTCTATGGAAGAAGTGAAACGAATCTAACAGGTTAAAACACACACACACACACGCACGCACACATATACTCTTTGTCTTGTTTAACCAAATTTTTGTTTTTGTTTGTAATGAAGAACTTGTTTTAGATGACGAAATCCAGAGTCGCATCAATCTAAGTTTGCTGAGTCCGACAAAACACACCTCTGCGGTAGATGACCGTTCAGTTTTACTCGGTTCTTTCTGTTCACTTGTCAAGAAAATTTAAAATGATGTGAGAGCGCAATTTCTCTACATAAATTTAAAAAAAAATCCATGGTAAACTATTGATAACAATCAGTTACTGAGACATTTTAGTCTTAGTGCAAACATTAGGCTAAAATATGTTTTCATCATCCAAGTCAACAGATCTAGGGGATAAACCCTGAGCAAAACATCTCTTCAAATATACCAAAGAATACAAACTGCTCACCAGCTGTACACTCTCAATTCTCTCAAAAGAACACTGTAACCTCACGTTGATTGCTACCACTTTCTTGCACAACGCCTGTTGTTTTTAAATCATTTCTCAAGGAACTGGTAAAAATGAAAGGAAATGACAGAATTTTATGGATTAAGCGGATCCACTACTATCCATGTTAACCATATATATCTTCTGTTTTGTTCTTTTATTTTTTTGGTCAGACGTCAATGCAACTTGATTTAAATGACAACTCGGAACGAGACTGATCTCGGGATTAAAAGATGTGTGCAGGCAATGGCGTTGTTTACCGACGTCATATTGGCACTCAGAACATCATCAGCCTTTCCCGTCGCATGATAGTAAACTACCTCAAATATACAAAGTGGCCACTTTGAATTCCTTCTAGTCCATGGTTGTTAATATGTCACAATGACCTAATGCACTAATTTCTTAATTTAAAAGTTGAACAAATGACACTACGATTTAAAACTGCAAGTATTTCATTGATGGTTTAAACATCAGCATGTGATATTTTCAACATCTATCGTTTCACAGTGATCTATTCTTCGCACATTCAACTAGGTGTACGTTATACCTCGTAGTCTCCTCAGGACCGACAAGAGGGGGTGGGATGGGGGCAACTGAATAACACTTTTTAATTTTATAAAAGAAAAATTTTGTTTGAACAAGAACTAGGAGAGGCCCGGGTGTTTCTTTTTACCCCGGCCCGTGATCGCTCTCTACGGCCCTGAATCTCCTTCAGAGAGTCCAAGCTATTATTCGACTGTCACATGAAAGCGACGATGATATTCCAATTGCGTCTTATGGAAGCATGTTGCCAGAGAATACGATTAGCGGTCTTTAAATGGGGGAATGTAGTAATGACGTAATGATGAAAGCATAGATTTTCCAGAATTAAATGTAAATTATGGCGGAGGTGCACTGGATTTGATTTCTGATGGATCGCCTTGATTTGTATTAATCCTCTCAGCAGTCACTGGGATGCCTGGTTAGAGCTAATACGGTAATATGTACATAACTATTTGTCTCGTTAGAGCTAATACGGTAATATGTACATAACTGTTTGGTTCCCCGCCGGTTTCCATTGACAATGGAATGTAGTTGAGAGCCTCAGCAACAGCCAAATTAGTCCCGAATGTAATATGAGCCCTATCTGCAAATCTTCTCCCATGGGAATCCCCATTTTTATCGATACTTGTATTAGTAACAAACTTTTGAATAAGACTTGTATGGCTGTGTTATACAGTTATTTACAACATCTCGTCCATTAAAAAGGAAAACAAAACAAAACATGGAGTGATATTCGAAGTAGTACTATAGTAGTAATATAACGCTCGTGTGTGTGTGTGTGTGTGTGTGTGTGTGTGCGTAAACGGCGGCAAGCAAGACGAACTTCGCAAAGCCTTTGTGTATCATTGTGGTCTGCGTAGGATCGGGATGTTATCAACACAACTTGAAGCTGTTTCTTGTTTTCTCACCAGAATTTGGCATATACAGACATATTTGACACGTTATTAAACAGCTGGTCATACATCATCATCATCTGAAGATTACTTTTAGTAAGCTAATCGATTCAACGGAAAAGTTTCGTATCATAAGCCACCATAGCAGAAACGAAGTTTAACATCATAAAACACCTTAGCTCTCTCTCTCTCTCTCTCTCTCTCTCTCTCTCTCTCACACACACACACACACACACACACATAGAGAGACAGAGATTGTAAAATTACATATCCAAATCTATGACATGGAGATATTTGTGCAGTATGTTAGAGAAGATTGTTATGTCTAAATTTTTAATTGTCTTTACGACCTAGTAATCAATTCTGATCTATCTACACAGTCATTCCGGATTCCTCTGAAAGAAATCATGCGAGTGTCTGCTATACACGAGTGCACATAACATCGACCAAGTTGTATCATTTTTTTGGTGATGTATGCTTAGTCGTGATGCAGTATGGACTGGTGTGTGCAGGCAAGGCGATGGGTGCCATTTACCTGCGGGCCTGGGTTCGCATCTCCGTAGAGCACGAATTAAAAATTCTCTAACCTGTATGATAGCATTTTTTGTATTAAATATTAATTCTGCCAACTATTATCAGGCATTCTTCTATAGAAACCAGGGATAGCACTTTCCGTTCTGTCTGGTGTATATTTATAATTCTCTCTCTCTCTCTCTCTCTCTCTCTCTCTCTCTCTCTCTCTCTATATATATATATATATATATATATATATATATATATATATATATATATAAGACAATATATAAGGCCATAGTGTGGTACAATCCTCAAAATACCACAAATTTTGAAACAGAATTTATACATTCTGACAATGATCTCTGCTGCCATATTTGTTTTCCTTATCGGGTCCTACTATCTTCTACTCTAACTTACTAACCTGTCTTGCTTGGAAATATTACCTGGGAAGAATAAATTAAAATTAATATAACGCTAGCCAAAATAACTGTGGATCTCTGACAAATATAACTGGCAGCATTGCAGAATGCTTGTAATTCCTGACAGATATTCACAGAAAAACTCCCTTCTAGGTCTGACGATAAACAGAGAACGTCCTATCATTATCTCTGTACATGTATAAACTATTTCGTTCCGACCACACCTGTACGTGTTTCAAGGTCACGAGCTATTTCGTACTGACCACACCTGTACATGTATCAAGGTCACAAGCTATTTAGTACTGACCACACCTGTACATGTATCAAGGTCACAAGCTATTTCGTACTGACCGTACCTGCGGATATTTCTGAGCTACATTTATGCGGATTTTCCCTGGGAAATACGTTCTTGCAGTGTTTGCACAGGAACTTTGTCGTAATGGTGGAATAATTATAGCCAGCTGTGCTAATAAACACATTAGCTTTGTTTCGTGACGTCCCTATGGCTCAGTTCATGCGCAGAAGATCGTTTCCTGTATCTTTAGGCTGTAAATATATTTTGTGAAAAGAATTCCTTAAAAAATGAACCAAAAGACCGGAAAATGTATCCGAAATGTTTGTCCTCAATTTGCATAGGATTCGCGATAAAACGAATATGACAAGGAAATCAAGGGACGGCTCATACAATCGGATGCTTGGTTCACAGCCCTATTTTACTCCGTTTTATCCATGAACTTTTTGGGGAATCACGTTTAAGTTGATAGCATCGGCTCTATCATTAGACATGCAGAAAATAATGATGGGCATAAGTATCCGGAAAATCAACTGAGCTAGGAAAACATCTGGAAAATCAACCTAGGTAGGAAAACATCTGGAAAGTCAAATTGAAGCCTATGATCAGGGACATTTCCAGAAAAATCAGATGACCTATGTTTAGGAAAACTTGCAGAAAAAATCAACCGGGGCCTATAATGAGGGAAACTTAAGGAAAATCAACTTGGGGCCTATGTTTAGAACTACATGTCTTCCAAGTGAATATGATAATATCAATAATAAATCCATTCTCAAAGAGGCTTATGGTAACCACGTCATAACAGTACATAGAAATAAAATAAGATAATGAATATTCCAAAGTTGGTACGAAAGACTGCGTACATGTCATGATTATTACATGTTTAGGACCGACATAACCCATTACTGTTTTCTTCCAAAAGTTATTTTACAAAATCACAGAGACACGTAAGGAAGTGCCATGAGTTGTTTTGAGAGAGAATTTGAACCTTTATGCAAGGATTTTGATCTAAACTTTTATTATTTCTTAGGTCTCAGGGTCCAGGACCCCCCAACCCCAACCCCAGAAAATCTACCGGTGTCCCGGTGTGCCAGTCCGACCCTAAAAAAATAACTAAAAATCCATAATGTTGCCATCTATGTCATCAAATATACTATCTATGTCATCAAATATACCATCTATGTCATCAAATATACTATCTATGTCATCAAATATACCATCTATGTCATCAAATATACTATCTATGTCATCAAATATACCATCTATGTCATCAAATATACCATCTATGTCATCAAATATACCATCTATGTCATCAAATATACCATCTATGTCATCAAATATACTATCTATGTCATCAAATATACCATCTATGTCATCAAATATACTAACCATTCAGAAGTCGTTTGTTCATTTGGCTCGGCGATTTGCTGTATTTGTTAGTCCGTAAACAGCCTCCCCCCCCCAAAAAAAAATACCCGGGGTAATGCTGATGGACGGTCAGTATCATCACAGGTTTGGGTGCTAATTGATCCGACTATATATTCGTATATCTTCTCTAACTTGCGAGGGAGCCGCATAGATCAATCAGTAGAGCGTCGGATTCTCATTTCAAGGGTCGCGGGTTCCTTAACTGCCCAGTCCAAACTGAGTCGGCTGCCTTAGTGTGCTCTTGGGAAAGACACTCTGCTCACATTTCCTCGTCATATTGTAGCCAATAATATTTTCAAAATGCCGTTAAAATCAATAAAAACAAACGAAGCTTCTGCTTTTATTATAGACGAGATCCATAAACGGTACTGATTTTTATAATTTGAAAATATTGTTTCGGAAAGCAAGAAAACATTTATTCTCCCCGATTATTTTTTTTTTTTTTTTTTTTTGCATCTGCATGTAACAGCGTCTCATCCATACGTTACATTTACGACAGTAGAAATAAAATCTTAGCGCGTGAACAAATATATTAGAACACAACTGAATTCTTTTTACATGGGCTAGAATCGACCTCAGTTGGAACAAATTTATCAAACTTGTCCTCCGCATTTTGTAATTTAGCATTGAAATAAACATCGCACCATGATTGTAACTATGCTCCACAATGCCCAGCCAATCAAGTACCGACCCTCCACCACCCAAAATTATATATATATAAAATTGTCCTATAGGGCTTTCGTTCGGACCCAAGAAAACCATCTTTTTTGCCTATAACTTGTGTGGCCCTGAAAGGATATTTATTGGTTTTTGTTTACAAACTCACGGCATCGAAACACCCGAATTGCGATGGCAAAAGTCAACGGCTGCTGCAAGCTAGTCTGATTCGGCAAATCTCTCGGAAATCACATGTACGCATAGTACTTGAAAAATAACAACTATCACAAGGTAGGAAAATTCACAACTCTGTAATGTTCGACTCGGATGTGGCTCCCACACGTCTTGCATTAAGTTAGGAAGCGGTCTGCACATAAAAAGGAAACTGGACATAGATCTGAAACAATTTATTCTGCTGCTTGTGTGAAAGGTCGCCTTGATCAGAAGAAGACGGACGGGGGCATTCGGGATGCCCTTGTTTTCTGTAGCTTGCTCTGGTGGCATGATACAATGGTTAAACACATAAATTAAATAGCACGCAAACGATTCGGGCATGCCAACGGGCGATATACGACTATAATCAAAAAAAAAAAAAAAAAAAAAAAAAAAAAAATCCATTATCTTGTAATGCAAATAATACAATCAGTACGTAGTATTCCTTCTTAACGACTTACTGTATTTGCCAGACTCCAATTGCGTCCCGGATAGTTTGTGTCTCATTAAGCGTGTGGCCTATGCACTCTGTCCTATGACGTAGAGCAAACTAATGGTCGGCCATCTGGATTTAGTTGTTAAAGAAAGAATGGTTGCTGTTTTGATAAGTAACTTAAGTGTGACCAAGTATTTACACACAAAAGAACGACAATATTTCTGGAGCCACAAATTAGTACAGATTTCATAGTGAGTATAATAACGTCATCAGAAGAATTAGGAAACATTAAAATAGCAGATAATATTTGAAAAAACCAGATTCAAGTTGATTTTCTCTGAGTTTCTTCACTACTCTGAATTCACGTTAAAATATATAGAAGAAAGTGCGCAAAACCTTACGGAAAGGTAATTAGGTACGCATCTGCCACATTAAGGACAGCGATCTCACAACCATTTGACTACTGTGCAGTGATTTGGATTTGGATTTTTAACGTAGCTTTAAGAAAGTTTCAGTTATATCGCTACGATGTCTGCATTGTGACAGTTTATAGTGATGTCTAGCACTGGAGCATCATGCCGCAGACATGTAGCATCATGTCCCACCCAGTCACACTATCCTGACACCAGGCCGACCAGTCCTAACCACTTAATGCTGAGCGCCAAGCGAGGCAGCTGCTGGTACCATTTTTATAAGCCTCTGGTATGATTCGCTCGGGGTTCGAACCCGCGACCTCCCGCATCCGAGGCAGACGCTCTACTTTCTGAATTACCTGACACAGCTCATAACTGTCTCAGGGAACTTTTAACTGACTTGTAAAATCAAGACCAAAGTTTTAGAGAAGAAGAAGAAATAATATCTAATGATGCCGATCACGGTGCATGTCTACAAGGATCCCTGACGTACCTAAAGTCATTTATCCCCTTCTCATTCCAAATCACAGCATTTCTATATTCATAACTGAGCCCAATTTTATATTACACGAACTAAAGCTGTACATTTTTTTCGATATTTTGATTTAATTTTCAAAACAATATTGACTCAAAATTACACAGAAACAAGTATGATTGAGTTATTTAAAACGACTTTTTACTAACTCAACGTGATATACGTTATTCAGATGTTTTTGCACGCAGCGCATCTACAAGTCCATTGCTGGTAAACTAGCTTATGGAACTATTGTTGATTAGCATTTCCATAATACAGACTTTAAATAAATCATTTTAACTTCGATATGACTTGACTGTGTATACAGGCTGGGGGAATAGGACGTTACATTATGTCCTGTCTTACCGCAGTATTCAGCTGTAACAAGTCACGTCAATTATCCGAGGTAATCATAAACTTGTGCAATGGGTCGATGTTATTACTTCGATTATACACAAACATAATGTTTATAACTCAACGAAAAATCTAATGTTTTCTCTGGGTAATGCACACATTTGTGGAAGATCATTAAATGGATACAAGAAATAACGTGTCACTTTTTATTATTTTCGGTCGAAATCAACGAAGCATCAATGACTCTAGGTCAGAGAGAAAGAGATAGAGAGAGACAGAGAGAGAGGATGTGGTGGACTGGTAGAGGTGGATTGAGGCATATGAACTGACATTGTAACGTAAGGGTCTAAAAGTCTAACTGTCGCGTCTGGATTCCGGGTTCGTCCGTATAGCAGTCGGGCGCACATACCATTTGACAGGAGAGTGACTCAGTAGTAAGAGAAAACAAGGATTCTGGCTTAAGACCCCTATCCCAGGTCCTAACCACATCCAAACAAATACAAATTCCCACCCCAGGGACCCGCCCGCCCCGGCCAACAATTTTTTTTTTTCTCAAAATGATGACAAGGTTTCTGGCTCAAGTTTATTTCGTCGATTATTGTATTATTGTTAGATAAAATTGATTAGGGAGGATTAAAGACATTATTTGAGATTATTTTATTTCTAAAGTTTAGACAAAATTTCATACCCTATCATCACCATACTTTTTTTGATAAGTATTTTCATACTTGCTAACTCTCATTGGTAGAATATCTGTTAACATACTGTCAATAATATGGAACTCGCGTATTAAATCGTCCATATCATATTTTATACCTCGCAAATAAGATCGTATCTTATTTTTTATAAGCAATTTTTTATAGTGATACTTGCTGTTTTGCAGGCATTTTGTTTAGTCTCAAGTCGAGGCTCAATTTTTTTACACGCTGTTGCAAGAGAAACACCAACACCTGATATTATTAACAAAAACGGATTTAATGATGCTGCACTTGAGATTATACCAGAGCTGGTCATTAGCAGTGGTAAATACGATATTACTCGAAGTATTTTACTATAAAACTTGTAACATTGTTTTACGCACCAAAGCTTTTTTTAAATGATAATATCTGTAATATTGCATTAGTGCAACATCCTGTTTGGGAATATCCTTTGAAATATGATTGAAATCGATGAGCTGTTTTTCATTATACAATATTTGTCTACAGTTTTTATGCAATATTAAAAACTCTAGTACCAACAATCAAGTCAAGAAACTCACGGAACTTATTATTGTTAGGATCAGCTATAAAATCTCAGTACTTGTCATAAACATCTGAAAAAGTATCCTTATATCGTTTATCTGTTAGTACCTCATTTTTCTTTAACCAACTTTAGGAATCAAACGTGTTTTCTACTTCACGTTCATACAAGTCTGTTTTATTTACTAAATTACCGTATTCTCTTTCTGTTTCATCAATAAACCCTAGTACCAAGCTTATCTGATCCAACGTAAAATTTTTGAGAACAAGATGTTGTCTGATAATTGCGTATGCGACTATGAAATTTATTAGCATTAATTTTCGTAGTCTGTCTCTATAAATTATGAGAAAACCAAAAACAGAAGTTACTTTCCACATTATTTTTTCGTATGGTTTCTTAAATAATTTATCAACTTCAGTGTAATAATTTCGTATTGATAATTGTCTAGAGCGCTGGAGTGATGGAAGTGGAACATCATCTTCTTCAGTAATGTCGTAGTAAGAATCAGATATTTCTACAAACTGCATTAGTCCGATTTGTTCAAAAAACTTTTCTCTCTCAACATCATCGAGATTATCGATTTCCTCTTTAAGATTTTTTATTATCTCTAGAGATTTATTAACAACAATCGGATCGAATTCGTTTTTTTTTTACGTATCATTGGTAAAATTGCATTCGAGTACACTCTAATTATTAACATTATATCTACTGATATACAAGCGATTTTAGCTAGCGATTCCTTGTCGTGGTAGTACGTACCAAAATGCTTAAAAGTTTCTCGTTTTGAAAAACTATCGTATAACTCTTTGTTTCTTTTTAATTTTATTATTTTAGATACCGCTAGTTTGTCGAGACGATCATGATTATCGTTTATTTGTTTTTCTTCTTGCTCTCTTCCACGAAATCGTGCTTTCATTACGTCTTTTTGTGTTATCAAATCTATATTTTCCTTGTCAAGCTCGAGCAAAATTTTTTTAGCAGGGTTTCAATTTGTTTTTGTTCTTCTAAATAATCATCAGGATGACAGTATCTGCTTATAATATCAAAGTTTCCTATTGCTTTTACTAGTTGTGGTCCTCGCATTTGCATAACGCGGACAATTTTTTTCAGCTTTTGATAATGTTGGATCATTCATCGAATTAATGCTAAGATTTTTCATGATTCGTATTTTATCTATTGCTCGAGATTTATTGATATCGTCTGTAAATGAACTGGGGTTTAAAATTACGTTAGGGTTAAAAATAATACCATAAAATCCTCTTGCAACATTTATGATTGGTGGTTCTGACATATATTTTACAATGTTAGATTAAATTTGATCATCGAGTGTGTCAGTTTGAAATGCTCTCAGTCCTGGAAACGGATTTTCAGCCGTGACAATATAAATTCGAAAATAAAAGTACTTGTTAACAGTATTTGCAGTTGGAATTATAAAGTATTGCGTTGTTGAAATATACGTGTTCTCTGTGCTATATAATGTTGATCCCTTCAATCATTTGATCCCTTCAATCGCCAATTATAAATTCGCCCAACACTAGCGTTTAATCGACCTCGTAAATGAAACTGCCAAATAGCAACTGCAACGGGACATTTAATTTTAATCCAAAAGTTTTCAACTTCTCCGTTAATCGTCCATTCTTGTCTGTCAGAGAAAGCGTAATAAGGATAATTTTCAGGATAATGTGTCGATGCGCTTACCTCAAACCCAACTCGGTTATCAGTTGTCTTAAAAAAATGTTGGAATATACCCAACATTATTTTTAGTTCGTTTTATACCACCACTAGATATACTATCAACGTACGCTTTATTTGTTAATTCATTAGGGTTAACTGGAACATATGTCGTGGTTATTTTGTTATTTCTCATATTTATGTTACCTGACATTGGTCCACCGGATCGTTTTAAATACGAGGTGAGTTCTTCTTTTAACTGAGCGTAACCAATAGCATCAGTCTCATTAGCTGGTGGTGAGGTTGTCGGTAATCCAGTTACTTTTGAGTTATTGCTAATTATCAGGTTATCTGTCATTGTGTCGCCGGTCTTATTAATCTTGCTATCGTCAACAGATTTTAGTTGCGCATAACTTACAGCTTGTGTGCTATCAACATTTGCTGGTGGATACTCAGTTTCCAGCCCAATGATTTTTTTACTCGACATGTTAATATTACCTATAACCGTTCCACCGGTTTTATCAAGCTTGTTATTATCTAATACTTCAACTGCAAATAACTTACCGCTTGTGTTTGATTTAAGTTTGCTGGGGATACGCGGTTTCCAAATTTTTTTCCTGACATATCCAAGTTTCCGCTTAAAATTCCTCCCGTCAGTGATAGTTTGTTATTATCGATCGTTTTTATTTGTGAATAACTTACCGCTTGAGTAAGATCGATCTTTGGTGGCGGATAACCTACTTCTAAACCAAGTACTCGTTGATTCGACATTAATAAAGTACCTGTCATTATGTCGCCGGTTTTTTTTTACTAATGATGACGTATCAGTTATTATTGGTTCGTCAGCGGAAGCAGATCCCGTAAGTGCTGTTCCAAACTTTGTGTAATAGGTCATATTATATAAAATATATGACATAAAATTATATAACAATAATGGGGAAGTCAACGATATTAAATTCTGATACCGAACGATTAATCAAACATAAACATAATAACGAACTTCCAGGTTGTTATTATCTTATTGTTAGTCGTACAGGCTCTGGTAAAACAAATTTATTATTAAATCTCTTACTCAACGATAACTTTAACTACGATAGGGTATATATTTACACAATTAACCCACAACAGGATAAATACGAATTATTGAGCGAGTACAGCGATAAACTTCGTGATGAGCTTGACGCTGGCGATGATATATTTTTAATAAAACAACCAGAGGAATTAATTCCAGTTGACGAACTTAATTCGTCCGAACATAAAATAATTGTATTTGACGATATTCCGCTAAACAACGAGGAGATGAATAAGAATAAATCTTATTTTTCGTTATCGCGTAACAAAAAATGTAATTCGATTTATCTCACGCAAGGATTTTACAACGTTGACATATTTATTAGGCGAATACGGGATGTTTTATATTACTTCCTGGACTCGATAATATTGATGTTAGAAATATTGCAAACGAGCAATGTGGTGATGTAACAAAAGATAAATTTATTGAATTATATCATCAAGCAACTAAAGACAAATACAATTTCTTTTTATTTGATAAACTAGCGCGCGATCCAGCTAAGATGTTAACCAATAACCAATAACCAATGGACAAACATCAACAAAAAATTTAATTACTAAACAAATTTATTACAACTCGAGCTGCTTTTAAGAAAAAGTGGAAGATGCTCGTCGAGGACAAGTTTAAGCAGAAGAGGAAACTGCTAAACTTTTTAAGCCGGTTACCGAAGCAGTACTAGGCAAACAACCAGAAATATCTGCGTTATCTCCAGAAGAACTAAAAAAAAAGTACGAGAAAAAGGTTTGTTAGGTTTACTTGAAAAAAGATCGAAAGAGGAAACTAATCAACTTGTAGAAGGACTTTTAAAAAATATTGCTGATCCTGATGCACGACAAACCGAATTTGAGAGATTAATAAATAACCCCCTTGAGCTTCAACGAGCAATAGCAACATCAACAATTAATCAGGACGAGTTAAAGAATTTGATAGAAGATATGTAAAAAAAATTAAGAAATTTGCTGAGGAACAAAAAAGAACAACTGACGCTACCGTAGAAGTAAATATCTCTTAAAAGGAAAGATAAGATTTTACAGAAAACAAGCTATTTCAAGAATAGATGATTTCGAACTTGTCGAATTTATTCAAAAATATCTGACAAAAGACAGACTTACCGATCTTAATAACATTCGACAATGGTCAAATGATGATTATAAAAAACTAAAAATAATTTTAAACGATAAAATTGATAAATCTTTTGAAGCTGAAGAAACGCTTAAAGAAGCTGACACAAATAGACAAATGTTGGTTATATTAGACATAATGAGAGACAGAGTTATTGCTGAGGTTTTATTTACGACAGCAGATAAGTATAGAACCAGAGGAAAAGATTATAGTAAAGGTTGGACTTTTAAAAGACTATTTGATAAGTAAGAAAACGAACGAGATAAAAGATTACCAGAGGAAAAAAAAACTGGAACAGGTGTTAAAAGTTTTGCATCAAATGCTGAAATAGTTGACAGACTTATATTATTAATAACATCAAAAGAAGCAGGAAATGAAAGCACTGAAATCGACAGCGAAATTATTGATATACGGGATCATCTTAGGTCGAGCAAATTACTAACATCAGACGAATACGAAATTTTACATAGCGATCTTATCTAACAACCTTGATATAATCAAGGAAAATGTCAACAACATTATTACTCGACTCGTCACAAACAACGAATGACAGCGCAAACTTTTCTGTCCACTATAATCCGCCAATAATACTAGATCCTGGTAGACAGTACGAAATCGGATTAATTTCTGCCACAGCATGGCATTCTATGGCAAATGTAAAATTTAACGGCAACGACGACTTTACATTTAATTCTGGTGCTTGGGTGTCAGTTAAAATACCACAGAGAGCGTATAATGTAACTGATCTCAACAAAACGATAAGAGAGCTGATAGTAAAATACACCACCGCAGACAATTTTGAACTGACTTCAAACTATAATACGCTACGAGCCAGAATCACATTAAAAAAATAATTTGGTAATCGATTTTTCACCAGCGACTAGTATCGCATCATTATTAGGTTTTAAAAACCAGCAATACGGCAGTGTTGCAGAACAAAGTGTATCATACGACTGAGATCTGCCAGTTAACATAACACAAGTGAACACAATATTAATCAATTGCTCTATTGCACCAGGGTCTTATTTAGCTTTAGGAAGTCAGGGTCAAACAATCTATAGTTTTTCACCAGATGTCCCGCCTGGGTCATTGATGCAAATTACACCTTGACAAATAACATACTATCCGATTACTTCTGAAAATCAAATAACCAGCATAACAATGTAACTAACAGATCAATCAGGACGACAAATAGATCTTAACAATGAAATTGTCACGTACTATTTGCGCCGTAGTTGTTGGCGTAAATTTTGTAAACCTAATTTAATAACAAGGTGAGACAAAAAAGTTTATAGAAGATAAATTGTGGGTGGAATTTGTTTTAAGTATATTTACAAAAATAGCTGAAAATATCCCAGGAATTGCGCGTAAAGTAGCACCAATTGCACTTGACGCAGGTAAAGCGATTGTTAGCACTGCTGGCACCGCAGTAGGACAAAAGATCGCTGATAAAATTAAAGGCAGCCCGCCTTCAGCATTGGAAATAAAACGAGCAATATCAGATATTGCACCAACAGCGGAAACAGAACGAGCTATGATAGCTACAACAAAAAAATTGCTGTCACCACGTGGTGAAGAGGTAATACGCAAACTTGTAAAGAAAACATGACAAATAATAACGCCTGCAGCTTTTTAGTTCTTGTAATTTTGTGTGCCACACAATTTTGTGTGGATTATAAAATAAATATTGTCAGTTAAAAATTATCTCGATCTTGCCGAAGAACATGATATCGACGACACAGTGACAGAATTCGCGTACGTTGAGTATCTCGACGAAACTCAAACGAAGCAAATAAAGTTGGCGTCAGAACGTTTAACACAAGAGATGAGGATGTGTTTCTATTGCCGCACAAGGCGGTGTTAGAAGTGCGTGGTCAATTATTAACTGCGATAGGCGGTGATATTGCAACTGGTGCAGAAATTGCATTTGTCAATAACGGTTGGAGTTTGTTTAAAAGTGCACGGTACCAACTGGCCAATCAGACTGTGGAAGATAGTTCAATGCACTTGCCTATAGCAAGTACAATACTAAATATCATCTCGTTCAGCGATGATTATTCTAAATCAGTGGCCACAAATATGATGTGGCTAAAAGATACTGGACTTGGTTTATCTGCTTCAGGCGAATTTATTTCAGGTGGTGCTCTTACACACGGCGCTGACGCTGATGCAGATCTTGTAATCGTTAGAAATTTTCTTATAGCAAATGCTATAAAATTTGGTATGATCCACCAGCTGCAGCGGCAGATGCAAACGCTGTGAGAGTCTCGCTGACACAAGCGTGTAATAATCTTAGTATAACAACACCAGGTGCAGCCGCAGATACAGTCGCTATGTTAAATTTAATAATCGGTGTTATTAGTACACGTAATATAAGATATAACGAAGGATATGCCAGACGAAAAGCATTTGCCGCAGAATATCGCCAAATAACAATTATACTTCCGTTAAGTACACTATTTGGACTTTGCCGTGAATATAACAAAGTTTTTCGCAGAATAAAACATACAGTTATTTTAGATCGAGCTGATCAAAACGATTGCATAATACACGCCGCTGGTGTGGCTGAAGGACAGTTTGCTATTGTAAGATTAGCGCTGTGTATGCCAATGGAACTCGAATCATCATTGACCGCTTACACGAAGAAAATATATTTTCAGCAAAACAGAATTTACCAAACAGCAATTCCTAACGCAACTGATTACACCTGGCGTGTTACAACTACGTCAAGCGAACAAGTACCTCGACATTTGTTCGTTGTATTTCAACGACAGGCACGTCGTAATAATCAAGAAATGAACAACTCCCAATTTGATAAACCTGATCTCAGACGAATATTTGTTAGAGTAAATTCTAGACAATATCCCGATCGTGCAATCGAATGCAATTTTGCTGACGATGAAACAAGAAACATATCTCGGCCGTACATGTACCTTATGGAGGCTATGAAAAAATATCAGGACGCGGACAGTGGGTCTCAGATATCAGTAGAGGAATTTCGATCACTATATGCTATCTTTTATTTTGATATATCAAAACATTGCCAGCCGAACAATATAAAGTATACGCTTTAGTTGTCAGTGATAGATTTTGACAATTGATGCGACCAAGGGAAGGATGACTGTCCAAGTGTGAGTATTGTATGACAAAGAAGTATAACATGAAAACGGAATACACAACCAGAGAAATATACCTAACGCCCGGTCAAATTAAAAAAAAATATCAGCAGCGGTTACCAAACGTAATTCTGTTTCTCTAATGATACCGCCAGAGTCTCTAGAGACTTCTGTCCCCGCAGTGAAAGTAATGTTAATGCAACAGCAAATCAATAAACTCAGTCGGGGAAAACTGTTTGTTCTCAAACACTCTGTTGCACAAATAACAAAACATGGCGGATTTTTAGGACCAGCATTTTCTGTAATAGTTAGCGTAATACCAAAAATTTTGCCTGTACTAGGAACACTTGGACTAGCAGCAGCGTCAGGGGCAGTATCTGGGGCAACTGAAAAGGCGGTATCAGGCGATGGTATCAAACAAATCTATTTTTAGTTTTATGTAACAATAAATAATAAAATGGCAGCCAAAGCGACAAAATCTAATAAAAAGAAAACGATGACGAAGTGTCCTCGAGCGCCAAGAAAAACAAAACGAGGAGGAATTATTCCTTTCGCTCCACTTTTAGCGGGATTAGCAGGCAGTCTAATTCCAAACCTGCTAGGGATAGGACGTGGAATGATTCTACCAGGCACCAGACGCCGTTAAGTAATTTTGATATAATTGAAAAATTAAATGACATTATCGGATTTTGTGGAGTATATTCTAAAGACAAATTAGATAATGTACCAGCAGGCGGTTCGTGTATCATAAACATACAAAACTTCAATGATGGATCCGGCACTCACTGTGTTGCTGTAACGATAATAATTATTTTGATCCGTTCTGACTTCCTCCGAGTGATCTTATAAAAAAATAAATTTTTAAAAAATTTAAAAAAATAAATTACTCGTCTAATCAACTACAGCCGGTTGGAACATCTGTTTGCGGTTATTATTGCATTATGTCTATCCGACAGATGTCCCGAAGTGAAAAGCTTCGGAGTGAAAACTCCGGAGATCCTGATTTTTTAAAGTTTATTTAGCAATTTGACAAGCAACCTTCTCAAGCAAATGATGAAATTGCAGTTAATTTTATCTAAACTTACAAATATAAAAATGTCAACATATTGTCTCAAATGTAAAACTAAAACAGATAATAAGGATGAGACAACGGAAAAAAAAACCCAAAATAAGAAAATAATGCTAAAAAGCATTTGCGCTGTTTGTGGTAGAAAAAAAGTATGTTTCTGAAATCGACATCTGGAGCTGGAGTTACTTTAGTAGATGACTAATTGGCTGTCTCTCACGAAGGTAAATATTTATTGGTCCGATTTCTTATTTTTTGAGAGTGAAACCTCGAGGGATTTTATATTTGATTTTTTAAGATTTTTTGATAAAAACGAAAAACTTTGGTCTAAATTTCTTATTTTTAGTTGATTTTTTGACTTCTTTTTTTAGTCGATTTTGATGATTTTTTAGCAAGAGATTGCGAAATTTATCAAAAAATTGAAAAAATCAAGTACAAAAACGCTCGAGGTTTGACCCTGAAAAAATAAAAGATCGGACTGATTTTCTTTGATTTTTTAACTATCTTCCCTAAAAAAAAAACAGGATTTTAAACCAAAAATCAGTTAAAAAACAAAGTATTTGTAAAAATTTATAAAATATTTTCATATTTTAAAATATTTTTGAAGAGACCGCAGAAAAACCACAACGATTTTGCACAAGAAAATCAGCCCGATTTCTTATTTTTTGAGGGTCAAATCTCGAGGAGGTTAACGGGAATTTAACATTGCAAAATCAAAAAATCGATTTTTTACCGGTTTTTACCAGGTTCTTTTTGCCTGAAATCTCTGCAAAATTGTGGAAAATCTTTGTAAAATTGGATGAGGACCAGTCAAAATCGATTTTTTTGATTTTCCAATGTTAAATTCCTGTTAACCCTCTCGAGGTTTGACCCTCAAGAAAAATAAGAAATCGGACTGATTTTTTTTGATTTTTTAAAACCATTTTCCCTTAAAAAAAACAACAGGTAAAATTGGTCAGAAAACACAAAAATTGACCAAAAACAGCATATTTAAAGAATTCTTCAAATGTTATAATAGTATTTTTTGCTGACAAATATTTTGTCGACGATTAAAAAATAAAATAAAATGAATTGTGATTGTGATAAAGATCTTTATATCGAACAAGATAAAATTATTACGTACTGTCAATCATGCAATCGCCGTGAGGTAATTGGCAGCAGTATTGACATCCACAAATTTATTGGAAAAATACCGAGACCAAAAGGAGGGTGGACATTGCCTGGCCACAAATATACCGGGCCGTACAATCCACTAGACAAACAGCTGGACGAAAACGATAATTCATTACCAGGACAAATGCCTTATAATTAAGTTGATGCAATAGCAATGCGTCATGATATTTGTTATCGTGATATAGAGCGTACTGATAACGTTCGTGTAGAGAACTCAAAGTGAGACTGTGATAAGGTAATGTTAGATGAACTACGTGATATGAAACCTGTAAATATGAGAGAACGATCTGATAGAAAGTGAGTTCAATGAATGATAGGAACAAAATATAAGTTAGGTCTTGGAAAGAATTGTATGATGATCTGGCAGCTTCATTATATAAACCTAAAAAAAAAGTTTCCACGACGTAAGGTTGTCGCAAATGCCATTGACGATATCTGGGCAATAGATTTAGTAGATGTCTCAAATCTTGCTAAGTTTAATGATAATAAGAAGTACTTGTTTAACGTTATTGACGATTTTAGTAAATACGCGTTTAGTATACCAGTTTCGGATAAATCAGGAACATCGATGACTGATGCGTTAAAACAGATAATAACAAGTACGGAAAGAAAACCAAATAAAAATTGGACCGATGATGGAGCGGAGTTTTTTAATAAAAAATTCGAACAGTTTTTAAACAAAATAACATAAAAAAATATATTACAGGAAATGAGGTAAAAGTGTTGTCGTTGAAAGATTTAATCGCACGCTAAACGAGCCGATACATGTTTATTTGACAGCTAAAAACAGAAACAGATATATTGATGATCTTTCACAAATTGTTGACAAATATAATAACACAAAACATCGAACCCTTTCCGCCAAGGAAGGAAAATGTCACCAAATGACGGAATTAAAAATCCAATATTGGCAAATGAAAATATGTACCGGCGACATAAATTTAAAGTCGGCGATCGAGTTAGAATTTCGTTAACAAAAAAAGTATTTGAGAAAGGATTTACCCCAAACTGGACTGAAGAAGTATTTACAGTTGATAAAATTTTAATGACGATACCCGTAACATATACGCTGAAAAATCTAGCAGGTGAGCCTGTAATTGGTAGTTTTTACGAACAAGAACTACAAAAAAAAACTGAACAAGATGTTTTCGTTATCGAACGAGTAATTAAAAAGCGTGGTAATAAAAGCATTGTCAAGTAGCGCGGTTATAGCGATACATTTAATAGTTGGGTACCAACCAAACAAATTATGAAATAATGTTTTTGTAGATTTCCTTGTACTTACGTTTGACAGATTTTCGTTTTATTGGCTCACATAACGATATTAGATATCGTCTGCGATCGTCAGAAATCGTCATTAGGTTAAATATTTTGACAAATATGAAAGCGAATTTTATATTTTTTTTTTTGTCGGTCTGGAATTCTAATGTTTAAAAACGGTTTTATCAGCCGCCAAAACAACTGATTGTATCGCTGAAGTAGATATCAGCAAGTCGTTTCATCAAGTGCATATTATAATATATGTTTATCTAATTTATAATAATAAGATGACTAACGAGATAAAATATCATCAGAAAGGGAATATATTAAATTATGGAGAATTAGCCGAAGCAGTGCGAAAATGTTTTTCGGGGTATAGTTGTTATTCTGTTGACGGTATCGTTATGCAAGGTTATTCTAATAAGATTCTGCTAACAGCGGCAAAAAATAAATAAATAAATAAATAAATAAATAAATAAATAAATAAATAAACTTAATGACAGAGCGTTTATTACACTAAAATTTAACAAAGATGATGTTATTGCGTTTGCTCATAATTGTCTTTCCAAAACTGAGCTAGAAAATATAATTAATCGTCATATTTGAAGACGATTCTGTCAAATGTTGATTGTGATGTTGCTGATTTTGTTATTCCATCGGCTACAGATTTTATTGTAGCTGGATTTATATTATAGTGTCTTGCAGCAGATGAAATTGATTTGAATTTGATTTCCTCATCTGTTTCAGTATTTACCGCAATGATAGGTTTTGCCGGGCATCTAAAATTATTATCACCACCACGTCCTCGTCTGTTATTTACTTGTTGAGTAACAAGATCGAGATTTATTAAACGATTGTCTGTTTTAATTCGATTGACGTGGTCTATTACTAAATCATTAGGAATAGGTCCGTTAAACGTTTCGTAAAAAAAACGATGGCTATAATAACTAACTTGATCGGTTAGTGTTCCTTTGACAGTAATTCTCAGATAACCGCTGTTGTTCATAAAACCAACAACTTTTTTAGTTTTTCTTTTTCGAATAATTCCAAGATCATTCGCCTCGTAAAAATCAAATACGGAATGAGGTTGAAATTCACTTTGTAAAGACAAGTTTCATTGTTATCGTCAGTAACCGCGCCGTTGACATGATATACTCGTTGTCCAGCTGATATGTCTCCGCAAAACTAAGTGTAAGTAAACTCTTTTCTAAACATTTCTACTTTTTCAGTATTATCTCCTTTAACACTGATCTTATAACCAGCTGGTGTTGCTTTACCAAACGGTTTTCCATATTTGACGTGAATCACCGACCCTAACATATTTGCCGCGTACGAGTTGTACTGGGGGTGAACATAATAGTACTCTTGCTCGCTTGCGCTTGTCAGATTATTTTGTGCCATTACACCATAAGCATTTTATATCTCTAATTGATTGTTCAACTAGCGCGTGCGCAGTGTGCGGTGATATATCGATCGAATAATCAATTAGAGATATAATCCTACATCATATAATAATGCTGAAGTTACGTGATATAGCCAAAAAAAAGCCTTATAGGAGAACCTGCGAAAATAGCCACTGCTTTTCCAGGATTTGACAACAGCTATCGGTTTGATAAACAAATCGTCCTGGTAAATTTCACTGCAACGAATCTTTATCACTTGTTAGAACCAACTGTAAAACATGAACTTGAAAAACATAAGGGTTTGAAAACACTAGTGCAATATCAGATTATATTTTCAAAGCTACTTGGGACTGACGAGGAAATTGCAGACCCTTACATTAACACAAAATCAAAACGTGCTTTGTTTGGAACTGATCTTTCATCACTTGCTGATGAAATACACCAGGAAATTGGGGGAAAAAAAATAGAAGAATTTACCGAATTAGGTTTGGGCTGGAAGTTTGAGATGATAACTGAAATTTTATTTCACACAATAAAATATAACGTATTACGCGGTTGTTCGTATATTGACTTGCCACAAAAACTAAATATAAAAAATATTGCATAAAATTAAAGAACTGTGATAACAGATGTTTCCAGTGGGCTATTCTTTCTGCGATGTTTCCAGGAGAAAAAAATGCTGATCCCGTTGACAAGAATTTTAGTCACGTATCAAAATTAAATTTTAATGGCATTGACTTTCCAGTTGCAGTAAATCAAATATCAAAGTTTGAAAAGCAAAATAATATATCAGTTAATATATTCGGTCTTGACGAGCGTGAACATGTTTATCCGAAGTATATTTCAGAAAAAGCTTCGCAGTCGACAATAAACTTGCTGTTTTACAAAAATCATTACGTTTGGATCAAAAACTTTAACGGACTTGTTGGTAGACAATACAACAAATATAAAAATAGGAAGTATTTCTGTTATTGCTGTTTGCACGGTTGCTCAGACAATGAAAACTTACAAAAGCATCTACAGTACTGTAATAATGTACAACGAATAACGATGCCGTCCAAAGATAATAATTTATTACAGTTTGTCAATCATAAGCATAAACTAAAAATTCCTTTCGTCGTATACGCCGACTTCGAGTGCTTACTTCAGCCTGTACTTGGCGCAGAAAATAATCCTAACCAGTCGAGTACAAGAAAAATTCAAAATCGTATTCTAATGCGGAGTAGCTTATAAGGTAGTTTGTTGTACTAATTCGAGTTTATCCAAATCAATTAAATTATATTGCGGTAAGGGTCCAGCTGTTTGGCTTCTCAAGCGGTTGATTAACGAAGTTGATGATATATTTAATCGTTGAAGAAAAACAACTCCAATGATAAAATTAACAGCTCAACAAGAAATCACGAACAAGCGAAATTTTGTCATATTTGTGAAAAAGCCTTTGACTCGCCTGGTAATGAAAAAGTACGTGATCATTGTCATTTGACCGGGCAATATCGTGGAGCGGCTCATGACAAGTGCAATCTAAAGTTTCATGCTCCAGATTTTATTCCAGTTGTTCTTCACAACTTCCGGGGATATGACAGTCACATTATCGTAGAACCTTTTGGTGATCCTGAAATAACGTCTCGTTTAAAACTCGATAATACGATCAAGCGTATCCCAAATAATTTTGAAAAGTATGAGTCAGTTACTTTAGGTAAGTTGCGTTTTATCGACAGCCTACAGTTTATGGAAGCATCGTTAGATGAGCTAGTGAAAGGTTGTAGCGAGTTTGATAACTTACAAGATTATTTTGGAGATAAATTTAATCTATTGACAAAAAAGGAGTGTTTCCGTACGAGTATCTCTACGATTGGAGTCAATTTGATGAAACTTGTCTACCTGACAAAGATAAATTTTATTCGCAACTCAAAAAGGAAAATATAACTGATGACGAGTACAAATATGCACAAGATACTTGGAAAGAATTCGATTGCAAAACATTCGGTGATTATCATGATTTGTATTTGAAAACTGATGTGTTATTGCTGGCGGACGTGTTTGAAAGCTTTCGAAAAGTGAGTTATGATAATTATGGACAGGATCCATGTTGGTATTACTCTGCTCCCGGGTTATCTTGGGATGATTTGTTAAAGTTTAGCAAAGTGAAGTTAGAATTATTGACTGACGTTGACATGTTTAATTTTATCGAGAAAGGTATCCGAGGCGGTATTAGCGTGATAACAAAAGAGTATGCGGAAGCAAACAATAAGTATATGAAAAAGTACAATCCTGATCTTCCATCGAAGTATATCCTTTATCTCGATTTTAATAATTTGTACGGTTATTAGATGTCAGAACCAATGCCATTTGGTGGATTTCATTGGATTACGACTGACCAATTTCTAGCGGAAACAAAAAAAGATACCTGACAATGTTTCGTATTTCGTTGAAGTTGATCTCGACGTTCCTATTTCGTTACACGATTTACACAACGATTACCCTTTCTGTGCGGAATCAATAATAATAAATTATAGTTTATTATCTCAAGAACAACAAGCAATAGCATCACCAAGACAAAATTCTACGGTAAAAAAGTTAGTACCAAATTTACTTAATAAGAAAAATTATGTTTTGCATTATAAAGTTGTAAAACAAGCGGTAGATGCTGGCCTTGTGCTGAGGAAAGTTCATAGAGTGTTAAAGTTTAATCAGTCGCCGTGGATGAGAGGTTATAATAACTTAAACACTTCGAGAAGAGCCGTAGCGAAAACCGATTTTGAAAAAACTTCTTTAAGCTTATGAACAACTCCGTTTTTGGTAAGACAATGGAAACTATTAGAAAGCGAGTAAATATCGAGCTAGTTAATGATATCAACCGCACGAACAAACTTGTTTCAGATGATGATTTTGTTAGTATGAAAATTTTTAATGCAAATCTTGTCGCGATACAAAGAAGAAAAACAAATTTAAAACTAAAGCCGATTTACGTTGGAGCTTCTGTACTTGATTTGTCGAAGTGGCTTGTATACGATTTTCATTACAATTTTGTTAAGAAGCAGTGGCCGTCAAGTAGATTATTGTTTATCGATACTGACTCATTTGTTTATGAAATTGAATATAAGGAAGTCTATCAGGATATTTACAATAACTGACATCTGTTTGATCTCTCCGATTACCCTCGTGACAGTAAATTTTATGATGACACAAATAAAAAGGTTATTGGTAAGTTGATGGATGAAATGAACTCAAACATCATCAAATATTTTATCGGATTGCGGAGTAAAATGTATGCCGTGTTGTTAGACGATAATAAAATAACAAAAAAGCAAAAGGTTTGCCTCGCGATTTTTTAAAAAAATTATTGAATTTGATGATTACAAGTACGCACTTGACGGCGGCGTTAGTTTTATAAGAGCAATGGCTATTCGAACAAATCATCATGAACTTGAAACAGATGTTATTATCAAACGTGGGTTAAGTAATTTTGATGATAAACGTTATTTCGAAAATGGAGTAGATACGTTTGCTCTTGGGTATTGTCTCGACGACAGATCTATTCTCGATATTATATTTTCCGACTAGGGTATGAAATTTTGTGTGAACTTTAGAAATAATGTTTGAAAATTTAACAGTGACAAATAGCTATAATAGCAAGATCAGATATCTGATGATAGACGGTAAACAGTTGACAGTTGAAATTAATAATGAAATATCAGGAATACGTTTCAGCGGCCGTGACAAGTTAAAACTTTCGCTTATCAGATCCGGTAACAGCGAGTATTTCAGTTATCTTGAAAAATTAAGCCGTGAGTTATCAAAGGGATTTAATAACTTTCATGATCCTATCAATCAACAAAAATATACTAAAATTACCATTGATCTCGATCGGTCTACGGTATATTTTATCGATAAAAATATCCTCCTAATAAACCACAAATAAAAGATTTATTTGAGTCTTGTCGTTGTGTGAGCGGTAGAATAAAGTTTAGTCTTTATTATCATGATGATGAAATATTTTTAATACCTACAGTTGAAACATTGATAATTGGTGATGAAGTCTAAGCTTCCAACCCCTGCCGGTATGAAATTTTGTCTAACAAATTGGTATGAAATTTTTATCTAACAATAATACAATAAACTTGAGCCAGAAACCTTGTCATCATTTTGAGAAAAAACAAATTGTTGGCCGGGGTGAGTGGGACCCTGGGGTGGGAAATTGTATTTGTTTGGAGGTGGTTGGGATCTGGGATAGGGGTCTTGAGCCATTATCTTTGTTTTCCCTTTCTACTGACTCCATATACCTTGACCGCTATGATATTATACACTGAATAATTTACATTTTTCTTTCCATAGCTCTTTCTTCGATTTATTTCAGACTTCACGTTTTCGAAGCAAGCGTAAGACGAATCAAAGGAAGGTTTGAAAAAAGTGAGATTGATTTTTAATGAATTGAACAGCAATACTCAATGAACTTAGGAGTGAGGTGGAAAAGAGCTCGTCTGAATTAGTCTGAAATACTTTGTGAACATTAGGAGTGAGGTAGAAAACAGCTCGTGTGAATGGGTCTGAAATACTTAGTGAACATTAGGCTTGAGGTGGAAAAGAGCTCATCTGAATGAGTCTGAAATGCTCTGAATGAGTCTGAGACACATATATGTAAAGCTATAATAAAGATAAAAATAGAGAGGTGGACAATGAGCGGAATTAACAAGCAGGTGTAGAGTTAGTTCCCTTGTAACGAACTATAATTTATCTCAGACCTAATTAATACGAAGTATTCTACCCAAAACTGATGTTCCACAAGACCCACCATAGACAGACATGCATTCACTACACCTTTGGTAATAATGATGGAGATACCGTGGGTTATTACAAATTTACCACATGGACAATCATACTACACTGTATAGCGCTGCAGTAAGTACTAATAGTAAATCGAAATTAGTAAACCAATATCTAGAATTACAAAAAAAAAGTTAAGCGTGTCCCTTCTGTTTCAGATTTTTGTACATTTCCATTGTTTTGTTTTGTTTTATTTTGCTTTTGTTTTGCTTTTTTGCATTTGAGTTTAGGATATTGGCTTTTCCTTCGGGAATTCCCGATCTACCCGATGTTTGCCATGTTCTTTACGAAACTTTAAGTTAAAAACTTGACACTGTTTACAACTTAGAATGTTCTGGAGCTGAACTTTTGACCCTCATCATGGTCCTATTATCGTGTCTAAAGTTTTTATATTGAGGCTGTTTACATCCGAATGATTTATTCCTATCGTAACATCTGAAATGGGAATTTCTCGAGAAAAGTTTCTCACCAGAAATAATAGGTTAATGATGAGGGTCAAAAGTTTAATTCCAGAACATTCAAAATAATAAACAAGGTCAAGTCTTTGACTTAAAGTTTCGTAAAGAACACGGCAACATCGGGTTGATCGGAAATTTCCGAAGGGAAAGCGAATGTCCTAAACTCAAATGCAAGTAAACATGTTTACCTACAAGTAATAATTATCTTAAAATATAATATACAATTATGGACAAAATTAGCTATGTAATAAATTGTTTACAAAATGATCCTTACAATATATAATCATTAACATAAGAATTAAGCACACATTATTATTTAGAAAGTTCATATTCTATGCGCGTCTCTTATACGTATAATAATAATAATAATAATAATAATAATAATAATAATAATAATAATGTCTTATTATAACAATAATGCTGTATTATTATAACTATGATGCTGTGCTATACATGTAATCCGAGAGGATTTACGGGTTCCTGGGTAGCTTAATTGCTGAGCGTCAGTCTCGTAATTCAAAGGTTGCGGGGTAGATACATACGTCCTCCCCACCCCCTTCCAGGCGAGTGCGGGTAGGCAGCCTCTGCATGGCCTTTTGAAGGGCACTTGGTTCCCATTTCCTTGCCATGGTATAGGGAGTAATGTGTGAAAAAGGGTGTGAAAACCAACAAAAACAAAACATTCCATTGAATGAAAGTTGTGTGCTGTTATTTCTGGTAAATCCATGGTGAGTTTTTCCTGGTTCTTTCTGTTTCTACAAACACAACAGATCACCTGATTTCAACATCTGAGCCGCACAAGTTGCTGGTAAACGTGTTTCGAATTAATTTTAAAAAAAAGAATTAAATAAAAATTTAAAAAATGTGAAATTGGGCTATACAAAGAAAGAGTTATCCACTGTGTTAGTACCCATGTCAAAAGGCAGAAAATATCGAAACAGACGTGAGGTTGGCAAACAATTTGGAAATCATCCATCAAGCGCACTCTGCCACAGCCATGAATGTTTATCAATGTATCTGGTATTTTTGGATCAGTATCTTCCAACCTGGACCTCCTTTCAGAAGATGCAAAGTTCATAGCGTTATGCTACATTACTCTCTTTTGAGGTTTCTCCAATTTTGCTCTCAGGAACCTAGGTCATGTGTTCAGTTTTTGGCAAAGAAAACCCCTCACGACGGATATATTCTTGGCAGCCTATTGCATTCTACGCAAATATACACGATACTCGCTTAGATTTCTCCATCAAAACTGTAACAAGGTTTTCAGCAACTTTAGAAGTAAACAAAAACAGCTAAATTAAAAACAGTTATTCTTGCATTTTTAATTCTATCAACAGTTTCTGTTAAATAGGGCAATACTAGTTCAGTACATGTACCTGACAAAAATGAACTCTATCTGAAATCTGAGGAAACTGATCAATCTGTCAGCTTTTCTAACAGCATTCCCCATTTATACAGGTTATCGCACTGACCTTGATTTTCACACGAAACAAAAAACTAAAGTGCAAACTCGTGATTTTCAAGCAATCGAATTGATTCATATGAGCAAAGGTTTGCGACTAGTGTAAATTATGTATACAGACTCACAGAGTTACATAATAGAAAGAATTTAGTTTCTCTTCCTCATTGGATGGTTTCATTTTTTGCGTTTGGTAAGTTTTCATGTCGATTTTCCCGATGTTTGTGACGCATAAATTAGGATACATTACTATCCATTAAGATACATCAATATGCCATTATTATAAATACATATTATATATTAATATGAAATAAGACATTCAATATGACATATCAAAGGGGCTCTACCTCATATATTTTAAAAAAAAGAAAAATTAACTTTGCTTTTATTTTCTCTGTTTGATTCGAAATGTCGAAAAATGTTGAAATTAAGCTTATTCTCAAAGTAATAAGGCTGAAATCGCACTTAAAGACGGCCAAACTTCAATCTGATTGAAATCTTGAAATCATATCTCCAATGTCCTTAAAGTAGGACATTGTAGATTGATTTTAATCAGATTTGCCAAACTTCGACCTTTGTGGCGGTTTCCTGGTCTGTTGTTGTTGTTGTTGTTGTTGTTATAGGGTTTAACGCCATTTTTCAGCACAAGATAGGCTATACATGGCGGCCAGTATTAATGGTGGAGGAAGAACCCTGGAAAACCCCGGGAAGAACCACCGACCCACGAGAAGCTACTGGCAGGCTTTCTCACGTACCCACGTTAGCCGAGCCTGGACTCGAACTCACGCAGACAGAGGTGAGATGGCAGTGATCCGTAACGATCAGCGCTTTAGACCACTCGGCCACTCGGGGCCCCTTCCTGGTCTGTAAATAGAGCTTGACCACACTAATATGATCACGTGACAAATCAAAATATTGATCTACGAAGAGAACAGTGAGGGAGTGGATGCTGATGCTTCACTTTAATTTATTAATTTAATACTATGGATTGGTAGTTTGTTGTGTAATGAGATCAAGGGGGTCATCTCAAAATGTTACCGATTGAAAGTTTACGTTGTAACCCCTCTCTCCGCATTAAAATAAGATAATAAAACGACGAACCCTCTATCTGTTTATTAATATGGTACACAAACAGACTCATCCCAGATTCACACACAGTGAAAGCTTAATGTTAATAAGGGAAGGTTTAGAGGAGTTTTATCATGAATAGATAAGACAGGTGGATCCACAGAAATAGATGGACAAAGTAAATCCCATATACGGCCAACATAATGGCATGATATCATGAACGGAAATATTTTTAACAGGTCGTAACTCGTGATTCTTTTCCAAAAACTAATGAGACTTATCAAGGGGTAGACGAAATATACTTTATAAGAACCAACTATGGTTTACTAGGCTTAGATTGAAATAACAGTAAAAAAAAACAACAACAACCCCCCCCTAAAAACAGTATTCTGCAGAATAATGTTTGTTCAGGAATTTTTTTCTCCTTTTCTCCTTTTTGCATTAAAGTCCAGGACTGTCCGTTTATTGGGGTTGGGGTGGGGTCCTGGGGCTGGGGCTGGGGCTGGGGTTGGAATATTTGAACATCAAAGCTACAAATTTTCAGCCTTCAGATAGTTTCTGTCTGATTTTTGAAAAAAAAGAACATATTATTTTCATTTGTATTAGTTGAATAGAATTAAGTAACTTGAGGTAACAGACAAAAAAATTCTGGTTTGAAAATAAATCCAATTCCCCACTCCTCTCAGCAAAATATAATTGGTTTGTCCCTTAGCAGACATATTTTTGTTCTCCATACACACAACAACTGTAGAAAATATAAAAGATTTCTTTCATATCTTAAGTTTGTCTTAAATTTCCATGATAGATTTAAAAAAAAAATTAAAACAAGTTTCTACCTGGCGGCTGATGTCAAAGATGCTTGGTTGCTATGGAGGAATACGAAACAACATTAATTAAAGCATGTCACATTTGAACATTTCTTGAAACTTTGACATTACAAGAAGTAGTTTTGAAGATGTGAAAAACTGTTTCTCACCTGACCGTCATTGGGACCAGGATACACACGCGTGTCTGTAGATTATGACACAATAAATGTTTCATCCAAAAGCTTTAATAAAAATGTTACCAGTGTATTTTGGAGGCAGATGTGAACAAATGTATATTCTGCTTGGCTGCTATGGGTTTTTAATGGTTGCTATGTAAGCTGCCAAACATATAACTATTTAAAATACTCCTCGAATGCTCGACCAAATATAATTATTTTATATGTCAACGTATAGTGTGTGTGTGTGTGTGTGTGTGTGTGTGTGTGTGTGTCTGCCCATTAAGTGTATATATTGTTCTAGGAAGGAGATCTTAACAATTTCTGTGTTATGAGCCCGAGTCAAGTTCCCAACCACCAGGGGCACAACCTAGGGTCTGTGCTAGACATATGTCTAATTTTGTTCCTCTTTCCCTACAAACCTACGTGTATAGGCTGGAGACCTCAACATTTTACAAGTGATGACATAAGATCAGATGTCCTTCCTCAGGGTCTACACTGGAAATTTGTCTGATTTCTTCTCCTGTCCTTCGACCAATGTATGGCTGAAAGGCGTCAATCTCGACTGTTCCAAGTTATGACAAAGCGTAAAGCCCACAACCTGAGGGCCATGACCAGCTGTCTGTATAGGATATGGCGACATGTCAAGTTCTGTTTCATGTCCTTCAGACCTATATATGGTTGTTGACTGGGGATCTCAACAGTTTCCAAGTTGTGACCCAGGGGAAGCATACCCACAGAGACCATCCCTAGGCAAGACCAAAGAGTGTAACCCCAAACTCAATTACATATGTCATAGCCCTGACATAGAAGATGACACAAACCAATTTGTTAGATCTCCACCTTAAATACTTCAAATATTTAGATTTTTGTAGAAATATTAAACATCCATTTGAAACCATTGTGTACATCTAATGACTGACCCCAATCACATTCCAAAGTTTCAAGACTGTGTTTTTAATGTCGTAGGAGATACTCTACATTACTAAAGAAGGTACAGACAGACAGACAGGCAGGAGGATATAATCTCCACTTTTCTAAAAGTTGCATGAGGCTTCTGCTAAGTTGGCTTGAATAATTCTGTATAGCAATGGTTTTAATGTTCCCTTATGCGATGTGATATCTGAAAAAAAAAAATAATGTCTAAGAAAATAAAAATCAAACATTCATAAAGTATGATACACTGCTGAATGTATCTGCATAGTAAAGAAATGTTGAGTAAAGGAACTGAATTGTGGTTTAACAGTAACAATTTTTTGAAGTAAGTAATAATAATGACATATGGTTATGTAGATAGCACGCGCTGCAGACAGTGGCGTAGCGAGGGTACTTAGCGCCCGGGGACAAAACATAAACTTAGCGCCCCCTTACTTAGCGCCCGGGGACAAAACATAAACTTGGCGCCCCCTTCGAGTGCATCTGAGATAACGAATAGTTGTATTTTCCTCATTTTGGCGCCCCTGGCACATGGCGCCCGGGGACAACTGTTCCCCCCCCCTCGCCCTCCCCAAGCTACGCCACTGGCTGCAGTCTTGCGTTCAGTTAAAGGTCAAAAGGATGAACGTGTATATTTACGCCTTAACTCTCCACGTTAATTTCCTGTAACAATAACTTATTCATTATGCTGAATGCATACCCATTCCTCCATCATTAATGTAAAATATAATTATGATTTAAATTTGCTGCTTCAAATGGAAACTGTGGTACCACAGTGGCGTAGCGAGGGTACTTAGCGCCCGGGGACAAAACAAAACTTGGCGCCCCCTGTACTTAGCGCCCGGGGACAAAACATAAACTTGGCGCCCCCTTCGAGTGCATCTGAGATAACGAATAGTTGTATTTTCCTCATTTTGGCGCCCCTGGTACATGGCGCCCGGGGAAAACTGTCCCCCCCCCCCGCCCTCCAAAAGCTACGCCACTGTGGTACCATGAAGATTCTAGTACATTAATAACCCAGCGTTTGTGTAATGGTTTTGATACGCCCTTCATTCTCTCATATCAACTTACTTTAAGCCATTTTTCATATAGGTTAGAAGTGTCAAGCTCCATTGTATCTGTAGTCTAGTTCTTATTTCTCTGTCTTCTTGATCAAAATAATCCTGTATATGCAGGCAGATTTTCCGCAAAACACATTTCTTAATTTGGGATGTGCGTCTCCGAAAAGTCTTATTGTTTACACGGAATCATGAGTTTCGACTCTAACAGACGTAGTTGCTCGAATTTTTGGCGTTTTTGAAATCTGGAAGTTTGACTTAGACTAGCTATGCCGTTCCAAATGTTGACACGTACTTTATGGGGAAGAAAGTTGTGTTTTTACAACTACAACACTCCTTTTGAGTTTCCTGGTATTTTATCTTTTTTTTCCTTCACATTATGTAGTAGTGCTCCTTTAACAAGACATATCAAGAGATTAATAGAATTTAAGACATTAATATAACATTCTGATGAACATATATTTAAATTATTTAAATATTAATATGAATTAAGACTTTAATATAATATAACATACTAAAAAGCATATATATATATATATATATATATATATATATATATATATATATATATAAAGACATATTGATATGCCATTAAGGATATGTTAAAATATGATCATCAATTGAAACATATGGATAGCACGCTTTGTATACAAACAAATAATACTACTTCACCGTTACATACTTACTTATAAAACGTGTCAAACTGCAAACGAACAAAGATCCTGAGCTGCCACAGCATAATGTGTCTGCAGACCAGGGTTTGTGTTGTTTGTTCTACTGATTACTCCTAACAAACTGCATTGACCCAGATCTGCCGGCGAATTATGCAACGGCAGATCTGGGTCTGTGCAGTTTGCAGTTGGACTCGCGTTATACGCGAATATGTAAGGTATCAAACGGATAAATTAAACGCATGTTTAGCATTCCTCAGCAGCAAATTTCTTGAGTATAGTACTGCTTTTTGTATGTGGCTTGGCCCTATATCTGTCTGGCAACAAATGACTGCCCATATGAGACAAGTTAGTCATGAAATTAGATTGCCTGTTCTTCATCAGTTACGATGCCAGTAAAAAATGTACAAAACAGAATGAGTTCGTGTCTGGAGGTAACGTCTAATTTAAAATGCCTACTGTTCCGCTGAAGTCATGAGTGAGTAACCTTTTTGCTTTTTGAACAACTTTCTTTGACTAGCGACGCGATATATCTTGATCGTGATTAGTTTGTTGCTACATTATAATGACAGTGTTCAACCGCAAAGCATCAACATTAAGAAAAGACTTATTTTAGAATAAAAATGTGACCGTATATATTTTGAAAAGATATCAGTTTTGGTTTTCTGAATATTCAGCAGTAATGATCACAGTTTGTGGTAATTAATTCTGATTATTTATTGTTCTTGGTGGGAACAATTGTAACTTAAAGAAGAGAGACTCGTACTAGAAACGAGTATCGTGCCTCATGTTACTTTTTTCGAACGCACACGTACTGTGTGTGAAGCATACAGAAAAAAAAAAAAATAAATAAAAATGTCTGATTACTTCGTTGTTCTGTTCGATTTCTTAAAAGTTGAAAATTAAGACGAAAATCAGTTTCTTGTTAAAAGGAAACAAAGCATTGCAAGAAACAGGTCTTCGTCTTAATTTCCAATTCACGTGGTGTGCTTTATCCAGCTTAAAATTTGCAAGCTGAATAAAGCACACCACGTGATTCATAATTCTCCATTCCATTTTCAGCCTAAATGTAGCTGAATAAAGTACACCACACGAATAATAATAATTCTCAATCCAATTTTTAACATAAATGCAAGCTGAATAATTCACACCACGTGAATGATGATTCTCCATTCCATTTTTAACCAAAATGTAAGCTGAATAAAGCACAACACGTGAATAATAATTCTCAGTTTCATCTTTAACAATTAATACGGCTTTAGCAGCCTTTCAACTGATGTCGATTACTTATGTTAAACAATATAAGACACGTCATCCATTACTATGGGTAAAAGCAAATAACAGGATAACGTAATACATCGATAATTAATAATGAATTGTTTCTGAATTTTCAAGGGAATAAAGTATCTTCACGCAATCGGGGACAAATAAACCGACATACTCGTTTTTTAATCCAGTCTGGTGCGTGTATCATGATGGTGCTGTTCAAGATACACTTATCTATGCATACTGGCGAAAAATACCCGTTTTAAACTTCATTTATTCCGAAAACAATGATTCTGAGCATAAAAGTAAGAAATTTTACCTGTATAATGATTTAAACATGTAGATTTTCTTCAAAATTTCTTTTTTTATGTGTGTTCTGGTTGTACAAATTTCGTTTTCTTTCTTTAGGTTCAACCCGGTACCCCATCTGAGGGACTGCTTCATGCTGGGGACGCAATCTTGGCCATCGGTGGCACCAACGCTCAGAATCTAACACATATGCAGGCTCATCAGCTGATTAGAAGCGCGGGCAACTTATTGCAACTTACGGTTTTAAAGTAAGTATTTCGTATAGTACGTAGGACAAATACTTGACATGCAATGTTCTCTTTCACGTCGGATGTTAGTTCTAGAGAGTGTCAACGAGTGCGAAAGCAATGTTCAAATTTAATGGTAAAAATAGTTGTTACGCAATAGTTTTGAATGCAGGATGTATTAAAGTGAGGCCCTGTGTGTAGTGTTCAATGCACGGAATAATGAAAAGTTAAAAATGTTTTGAATTAAAGTATTTTGCTACTAATAAATAATATTTTATTGACTATTTTATGTATTTTTATGTGCAGTTTATACATATTTTAAACTGAATGGTCCGTGTAAAAAATAAATTAAAATACAAAAAAAAATCAAGCAGAGTACGTGTATAGATCATTTCAGTTTAACAGGCAGGTTGATATCACGTGACACAGGTACAACTAGTGGGCACATTCACCATTATGACCATAACATGTATCGGATACATTTTGTACATGATTGCACACGGTTTTAAAATAAGGTGCGAATCATTGTTGAAAATATAGTATTAAATCATTTTTTTTTCTCACTCAAATTCATTTCGACAAATCTAAACATATTGACGAATCTTATCAGTATCTTGTAATCAGTCTTATCATATCGACAAGCTACTGCCCTATATCTATTCAGAGGTTGTATGTAGTTCCCAAATCACTTGCATCATACATTATGTTTTAAAATTGTTATATATTTAGAAAGATTTCCACATCTTTCCAAGTTCCATAACTAAACCTAACAGTTCTATCTTCCATTTGGGTAGTCGTTGCACTTATCAATTCGCATCAATCTGGTCATGTGGGAAAATTTACTCAAAATATGAATTCTTGTTAAAAATTTAATGCTAAAAATAGTTTAATCAAAGTCTATTCAATCCTGCACCTTAAATGTCATAAAAAAAAACTTCCAGACAAAAATGATTGATCGCTGTGGACATTTGCAAAATTATGACAAGATACTAAACTGGGTCAAGAAAAGAGGACATTGTGTCTATCGTAACAAATAACAGGGTAGTACAAATTTATGTTCAACACATGCTGCTTTGCTTGTGACATCACAATGCATGTCATTCAGTCTCGTTTGTACTGGATTATGCCTTTAGGTTGACTTTGTCCAAAATGTCAACATAATTTAGCTTTGATTTTACTGTATGTGTCTCTCGGGGTGTGTAAATATCACATACACTATAGTATTCAACATCTGTCAATGTAAGATGGCGATACATGTATGTATCCGTGTTCGTAGACATATATATCTATCCATCGAACATATTTCAGCCAAGTATTTTCATGCCAATCTATACAAAAATATCCTATGCAAGTGAAGAATGATTCAGTAACGCATTTGTAACTTCTCCGTAACACGACCATTTATCTTTTTGCTAGTACTTTGAATACAATTTTAGCAAGATGATTAGACTTCCCCCCCCCAAATGTTTCTGGTTGCAATGGTTTTAAAATTAGGGTAGGCAGGTCTTTTTGAATATATATATATATATATATATATATATTTATATATTGGCCCAATCTAACTCTGTTCCATCAGAGTTGAAGAAACAGTGGCATAATGAAAACACCTCATCTTCTAAAATAGTTTGTCAGCTCAGAAGTGATTAAGATTTTTCTCCATCGGATAGAGAACTTATAAACATGAATGCTATGTCATATTTTGAAAAAGTATTCCTTTGCGCTGGCATCACGTGACACTCTCTGGGGTGAAACCCAAAACTCATTTATCCAGAGTAAGTCCATGTAAAAGTTGATTTTTATTTTTTTAACTATAGTAGAAATGTTCAAGGTATTGGTTTTATAAACTGACAGCCGCTAAATAACCAGTAAGGAAACCAAATTATTTCACCATGTAATGTTAAAGTTCACATGTTTACGAGGAATGATTACCCAAAGGCATGGCGTTAAAAAGTCAGAATATTTTGAGGACAATAAAGTTGAATACTTCAAAAAATAAGCAGTCCTTGACAAAATATGTTGAGATGATTTTGTATAAGTAATGTTATGCAGGTGTGTTTCAAATTCTCCGTGAGATGAGTGCTGGTACTACAAAATTTTTAAAAGTATATGTCAAAAATGTTCTAGAGCTAAGAGTCAGTGAACGATTTCTTTGTTTGTTGTATTGGGTTTAACGCCATTTCTCAGCGCCAGATGGGTTATACATGGCGGCCAGTATAATTGGTGCAGGAAGAACCTGGGAAAACCCTGGTAAGAACCACCGACCCACGGGAAGCTGCAACTTTCTCAGACTCGAACCCATGCAGGCAGAGGTGAGATGGCAGTGATCTCTAAAGGCGAGTGCCTTAGACACTCGGCCACCCGGGACCCTGTTAGTGAGTGAAGCAAGCATGCTACTCACGTCATCTATATTGTTTCTATCAGCATACTAGATCATCAACAAGTCAGTTGAATTATTGTTTTATCATGCATGATCGGTGTAAACTTTCTTTCCCCAGGGAACATTTTGGAGACTTGGGAAATGTAAAGCCAAAAGGACCAGTGAAATTTTCACCCTGGAGACATTCATAAACACACAGGAAACTATAGGACTTTTGGATTTATCGGATTATGTACCATCAACATTCAAGACAATGGTTTTGGGAGAATGAGGAGTTGGAAAAGGAAGCTAGCAGAAGAAGTAGCGGAGATTTTTGATGTGAAATATTATGCAAATAATTTTATATGTGCATGGAAAATGCAGTGTTATGATCATTGTACACATAACAAGGTGGATATCAAGGTGTATATTTTATTAATACAAATAGGGATAGCACATCCCCTTATCGCACTCCGTCCGAGTTTTGAAAATAATCTTCCAAGTTTCATATATAATGACCTGCGTTCGCTTGCATACCGACTGCATCTCAAGATGTAAAATTTAAGCATGGTATCACCCTTTTAAAGTCAGCTGTTGAACAAAGTGCGTTGTATTTCTTTTTTCTTTTTAAACCTAAAAATAAGTGTGTAATATACCCTTTTCCAAATATTGAAATTAAGACAGACGCATAACAGATACACAAGATGGGTGTGAAGCAATACTTTTGCACTTCACATATGAAGGAATGCTGATGTGTATGAAATAAGTCCTTGTAGAATGGTAAATTCACATCCAATACTTGACTATGTGGAAATTTAAAGCAAAGACACAAACTGTTGCATATTTTTCAATATTGAATTGGTGATGCATGTATTGAAACTGAATTTTGTGTGTGAATGATACATTTTTGTATGCGTCAGTCTTTCCAGCAACCCTTTCTGAAAAAAGAAGGCATGAAGTAATGCAATTTTTGGAAAAAGGGGGAAGAAAAAGTAGGCAAAAATAGGGATATGTTATAAAGAAAAACAGTATGAAATTTATGTAAATTACTGAAACAATAAAACATCTACTTGATTTACTTTGTAAACTTGGAAAGAGCATGCTTTTGTTCAGATGCTAGCCTTTTCCATAGTCTAGGTTGCCTCAAACATCTTCAGTACCCAGTGTCACAACCCAGAGACCATTATCTGACTTTGCTTCACTACATCCATTCATGCTGTGTGCAATCGATTTTAAAAGTAAAATATTGACAACAACTAGGAATCGTAGCAGAGTCGTGGAAAATGTAGACAAAAAAAGGGAGTCATTTGCTTCACTACATCCATTCATGCAGTGTGCAATCGATTTTAAAAGTAAAATATTGACAACAACTAGGAATCGTAGCAGAGTCGTGGAAAATGTAGACAAAAAAAGGGAGTCCAACAATTTTTGTAAAACTTGAGCTGCTGGAAAGACTGCAGTGTTGACAAGATTCTTTACTTTGTTCTGAACTACCTATGCAATAATTGTACAGATTAACCTATGTAAATTTATTCACCCTTCTTAAATATTTGTTACTTTGTTTACAAAGTTGCCATGACATTAATAGGTTATTAGAAATGATGAAGAAAAGATGAAGAAGAGTGACTGATCTCTGCACATTTGTGCATTACATTTAAATTTCCTGTGTGAAGAAAACCAGTCCTATAGTCTTATTCTTGTGACAGTGATGAAATGCAATGGTAAAATAATAATAATAAAAAATTCTGATCGAAATATTGGTAAAAGAACAGCTTGTGCATTGCTTATTGGGGCGTTATAACGTGACAGACTGTCATGCTGTTTGGTCTAGACCTGCACCACATGCCTGCAACTATTGAAGATACAATAAAGTAGCAACAGAAACATAGATGACTGATGAATAAAACTTGGATGGAAAATAAATGAATAGGCGACTCAGAGCAAATCTATGTTCACTCTGGCTAAATTCGGAATGTTAATTTTACTTGGCTGGCAAACAGAACCCTTAAAAGAACAATAACAACATTCCCCCTCCAAGCAAACAAGAATTAACCCTAATTAGCAGCGGAAATTCACTCTGTCTTAAAAAAACAAAATGAATAAAAAAAAAATCCGCGAGAAGTCATTTCTCAGAAGAGATTAGTACTGATGAAGTAACGAGAATTTACAGCAATTTGAAACAAGTACCTTTCCTAATATAATGTGTTCAGCTGTCACCCTGTATAGACAATGTGTTCGGCTGTCATTCTGTCTAGGCACACGTGTGGCTGTCCCCATCTAGACGTGTTCAGCTGTTATCCTGTTTAGACAAATGTGTGACTGTCCCCATCTAGACAATGTGTTCAGCTGTCATCCAGTTTAGACAATATGTGTGGCTGTCACCCTGTCTAGCCAATGTGTGTGGCTATCTAACCCAAACAAGTAGAAAAATACGTTGTTGTTGAATTTTATATATGGCTAAAAAAAAGTTATTTGCAAACACTATGGGTCTTATTTTCACTAAACTTCCAAAAATGTATTTATCCGCACAACACTTTATTTATGTTTAGTTTGTTAAACATACCTTTTGTCTTTTATTATTCAAGACAATTTTTACAAAATCCTCTTGTCTGTGACAAATTTAAAACAATAAAAGCAAGAGGAAGCTGCATGATGTCCTCCATTTTACGAAATATTTGTATGTATATCCTTATGCATGTCTTATGTTCATGTCTAAGATAGACGTAAATTATATTCAGGTAAAGAGTTTCATTCAGACGTTTAAAGATTCGCAGGATTACACTATTCGCAAGTGAGACTACAAATTGGGAGGTATTTATCTTTATTTTCTTTAAGAAAAACACATAATTGCATAAAAAAAAGGTTTGTCCAACTGACATGAAATCAACTCATTTGATTCTAGAGAGGACAGACGGTAGAGGTGCAAGAAAAAAAAAAAACAAACAAAAAAAACCATTACATTGTGGCAGTTGATTTTTCATTATTGATTATTGATATTGATACTGATTTTTCATTATGCAGTTTCTACACGAAAGCCTTAAGAACACTAGTTAAATCAATACCAAGATATTAAAGGCTACAAAGTGTAGAAAATTGGAAGCTTATTGAAGAAAGGATCAGGGTGTGATTGGTAAGGCCGAAATGTGCAATAAAAATCACTCATCATTTTCAGTTAATTTTTATCGTTGCCAAAATATCATACAATCTGGACTGTTAAGTTAAAGTATATTAGGTTAAGGTTTAACCTTAATGTTTTTGTTGGATTGTACAAACAATAAAATTACGACATCCCCATTTACTATGTTCTTGTTCTTTTTTCTTTCCATCGCAATTTATGCATTATTCACCAAGGAACCTTAGCAGATGATATTGTGTGGAAGTACGGAAAGTGTTTTCCGTTTTTAAATTTAACGTTGTACTGTGAGCAACTAAGTTGTCTGTTTGTCTGTCGATATATATATATATATATATATATATATATATATATATATATATATATATATATATATATATATATATATATATATATATCACATACATTAAAAATAACATGGCTTTTAAAATGTTGGTATAAAAATTTTTGATATACCAATAATATTGGTGTATCAAATAGTGATCCGCCCATGGGGCAATAATATGGATATATAAACATTCTTGCAACGGCGCCCTTGCAACTGTGTGCTGTCCACTCATTAATCATTAACGACGTAAGAAAATAATGATAAAAAAGTATTAACAATCCCCGTTTTCTAAATGAGTTTAATATGGTACACAATTTCATCGCAGTCCTTTCTGTTTTCCGTTCCCGCTCCCCTCTCATGCATAAGGGACAAAATACGCAGAAATCTGGAGTGAGAGAGAAAGAATTTGGGCTGGATGAAAACCTTGAAATTGAACTTACACCAAGTACCTACCGGAATATGGTTCGTCGTAACGGTATATGTGTACTTTCCTTGGGATTCATCTACAGTGTTTATATAATCAATAAAACAAGGTTGTAAACACTGTTGACATTATACTGTAAATTTCTCGGTTACGTGGTACACGTACTGTGACGTATTTAATGTTTTGTTGTTGTTGTTTCTTAAACCTATTATAATGTTCTAAAAATCGACTATTATTAATTAAATATGAAAATGTCCAAAGGTCGCCTCTCTCTCTGGACCATCATAGTAAGATACAGGCGAAAATCTATGAGGTTCTCGTTTTATGGACGTGGTCGGATCCAAGAACGAGGGCAAACTGTTGAAAAGATGAGCGTAGAGGATTTTCGTTTGTGTCATCCCACGATGTCTCTGGGCTTACGAATGATTTTATGGTCGGTAGTACTGTTATCAAAGCAGGATAATGACTTAGATCAACTGTAAATATATTAAAATATTTTAATTACCTCTTGTTGGTTCGTCATTTCGCTTTGTTTCTATTCCACATTAATTTTCATGTACCAGTACGTGAATGGCTGAGCATTCATGCGAATGGCGTAGCGAATCATGTGCTTGAAATGCTCTACTTTCTTCATTAAAACCATCTTTCATGTTTAAATCATAAGTGTGTCTTATTTTGATTTAATCGATGTGAAGAAAAATAGAAACTAAAGAAAGAAAACAATCAACTTATCAATATGCAAAGGTGATTTTGAATAGCCACAAAGGGCATAGAATTACATTTTGTAGCAGTCACATTCAGAAGGAATGTGAGGAGTTCATTCACTTGGCCAATACACAGTTGCCTGTAGTCAATCTTAAACTCCATCCAAAGGGCAAATATATGTATTTGTATGTGATATAAATAAAATATATGTACAGTATGTACACTGTATCAATGAATATATATATATATATATATATATATATATACAAAATCCTAGTAAGTTATTCAAGAAACTTTGATTATCATCATAAATTAGTGGCAAACAGAATGAAAAGTAAATAAAAACCAAATAAATAAGCAAAGACTGGAAACATGTCTGAGCACATGTTAATTAAATGTGTTCTTCACAAATGTCCATTAAAATTTTAACAGAATCAATATATTTGTAACCTGATTACATAGTACTGTGTGCTATGTATAAGGGAAGAAATGACAATAAAAACCCTCCTGAAACTGAAGATGAATTTATTTTTTGTCTACTGTTTTTTTCTGCAGACACTGAAATATCAACAGAACTGAAATATACACAACACAGCGATAAGTTATGTAATTTTATAACCAAACGACAATACACTGAGTGTGAGATGCACAATGCCTTGCAGCTTCAAGTTTTATGTATTGTACAAAACAATTCAAATTACATTTATTGCCTTCTTTAACAGATAGTTTAAATAACATACTTATTCACTTTTAAGACAAGTCGATCTGCAAAGAAACAAAGATCCTGATATGCCGCAGAACAATGCATCTGCAGATCAGGGTCAATGTCGTTTGTTCTGCTAATGATTCCTAATAAACAGCACAGACCCAGATCTGCTGGTGCATTATGCGATGGCAGATCTGGGTCTGTGAAGTCTGACTTGCCTTTTAAGTGAGTATGGACAGTAAAACTCTTACATGAAGAGATAACTGAAGAATAGCAGAGAAAGGAAATACATGTAATAATAACTGTGTGTGTATCAGCATGTGGTCAAGAACACAACCATGAGAACTGTAGTTAATTAGTGCAGGCAGATCTAGGTCTGTGCATATTGTTGGGAGTAATCAGAAGAACAAACAACATAGACCCCCTTCTGCAGATGCATTATGCTATGGCAGATCTGGATATTTGATGTTTGCAGTTTGACTCGTACTTGTAAGCAAGTATACTGTATATGGTATTTAGAAATTTCATACATTTATCTTGAGAAAGTGCACAAAGTATTCCCATAATGTTCTGAACACAAAAGAGGTCTACACACACACACACAACATAAAAGTAATTTCTGATATCAAGACTATAAGAAATAAATCCAAATGCTTTTGGCATGATGGCAATGCAGTATATAGTCAAATGTATACAATTTTATTAATCTTTAAAAATCTAAGATTTTTTTGTCATGGCCATTATGAAAAATGAAATAAAAATTATTATTGTCCATATTTGTTAATCTATGAACCAGTCCTTTAGCAGATATATGCAATATGAAATCATAAAAAATTGTGAACAACTTCAAGACTTTTCCAACAATTCACAATGAACACACACCACAGTTGGCACAGAAAGTAGTAAATCTAAATTTCTGCAGATGTAGAGAATATGATTTGGACACCATATACATGTATTCTCAGTTATTGAAAATGTCAAAAATGAATGGATGGATGGATATATGGATGAAAGAATCAGGGATGAGATAAGAAACCAATGAATCATAATTATACATGGTCCATAAAGAGAACTGCATATTGCCCAAAAAAGGACACAAACTGGACCATTAATTCTTCACATCCACAATTTTTACTGTATTATTTAATTTAATTACAGCTCAAATTTCACTAAACATTTAAAATTTTCTTTCTGATATTGAGATTTCTAAAGTTTTTACTGCTTGGTTTGCAACAAATAATCTTTTCAATGAACATTTAGAAGGCATCAAGAAATAAAATAGCTATAATACTATCAATTAACATTATCTTGAAAAATGTTTTGTTTTATCTTTGTGAAAAATGAGTTTTTAGTTTAATATATGAATCATTTAAATAGAGATAACAATGCATACTCATTAGAATGGCATTTCTATAAAATCATGGCATTTCTATAAAATCATGACCTTTCTATAAAATTATGGCATCTCTATAAAATCAAAATCAAAGACTTGCTTTTCAAAATTTGAACCCTTTTGAGAAAGGAATTATCTGTCAAGAGTGAAAATTGAACGAAAACTGGATGAAATATATTAAAATTATGATAATATATGAACTTTTACTACCACACCTCTGGCTAGTGTTTTGTACTTTTTTATTAGTCCAAGTTAGTCATGTGAGGACGTGGAGCAAGACCATACAGGGTTGGTAGTCAAAATATCAGGTCCATGTGTTGTGACATCATGAATGATTTCTTTGTGTACTGAAGTTGCTCAACATTCCTTGGCCATGCTTTTTACATAAAATGCTAAAAAGAAGATAAAGGTTACTGGTGGGGTAAATTCACTGCATGGTTTGTGAGTGGCCTTGTATGACATGACAGAGTCAGTCAAAAACTGTGCAAGCCCTTGATTAATAAGCTTCCCAGTGACACTGTATTATTCCATACTAGGTCACCAATAAACCAAGTAAACAACAGGACATGTCATAAAGCAGTAAGAGGCACAAGTGTGCCGAACAGATCTCACCAGGGCAACTGACATGTAAGCTTGCAAAAGTAATGTCATGCATGTATTAAACTGGAGTGGAAAAGTTTGGAACACTTAGTAGCCACATTGTCAATTAGGCTTAATCCCTCCCCCACCAATATTTCTTGTTTTGGATCTAATGCTAAAATAATTGGGTTGAATACAATTTCCTTTTCACTTATTTTACTTCCTCCATTTAGTTACAGTGAACCAGGTTTGCGTGACTTACTTTTTATTCCTTTAAGAAAAGATATTGTATTACTGAACAATTCATTTTACAATTGGATATACACTCTGCATATAGTTACTGAAATAATTTGTATCAGATATACCTTGGTGTATAACTGAACTGACCACGATTAGTGAATAACAAGCAAAGGTAACCATTATGGAATCATGTCTACAAAATATTGGGGGAAATAGTACGTATCTTTAAGATTATGATGTCTAATAATGTTTACTGTGAATGAAATGAAAGCAATTTTAACATAACATTCAGAAAATCTGGAATTTGTTTGCTTGTTGTTTTCTTCTTTTATGAGCAGAAAATTTCCATGGCAAGCATCCTAAAAATTCGAGGGTCAGAATATCTGGATTATTGACTAATTAAATTTGAAAGTGTTTAAGAATAAAATCTTGCTTTTTCAAATAAATTTTTAAAACTGAAAATAAAAGGTATAAATTTAAAAATACATATATTTGTAATTAATGGCATTTAATATATGAAATGCCATAAAATAATGCTCAAACTTGGAATAACATAAAAAGAACAAAGATTTCAGACACTTGAATATGTCCATACCATTTTCTGGTATTAAGTGCCTTTGGTCAGATTTTGTTGGCAAGGAAAGCAAGTCCCCAAGGAGACAATACAACAAATTAATTTCCATTTTTTATTATTATTTTCCAAGTTAATACGCATTATCCATAAATTATTTCATCAACTTATATTTTTATTATATATTTTTCTTCAACATTAACTTACGGCTCATTCAGTTTAATCCATAAGGTGTATTTTTTTGCTAATTCACCTGTTTCTTATTTTTAAATTCCGTATTCTAAATTATTGATTCAAATCTATTTTGTATTTTTTTGCATGGGGCATAACTCTGCATAACTCTACACTTGTAATTCTCAATAGTCCTTTCTCATACTTAAATTAATAGCAAACCGCATGCATTGCATTGGGCAGCTTGCCATTTCTGAATGTTTTCTTTTAATTTTAGTCCAAAACTGTTGAACTATTTGATGAAGAAATTATTTAACAGTTTTCCTATTTTTAGCAACAGTGGCTGTATTTAATGATGGACTGGCATTATTTGTATGTATAGATGGTGGTCTTAAAGCCAGGATGCTTTCAGTCAAGTTTGGTCAAATTCTGTTCTGTGGTTTTTGGAGAAGTCATTTAAAAAAAACCAAAATTTAATTTTAAGTCATTTCCATGTTTGATCACAGATGAACATAATTTGAAAAAACCTGAAAGGGGGTCAGGAAGACGGGATGCTTTCTGTCAAGTTTGGTCAAATTTTCATCAGTGGGTTTGGAGAAGTCATTTAAAATTTCTTTTTTATTTGAAGGTGGATTGTTACCTTTTGTACAAACTTCAAATGTCTTCATGCATTCTGTCAAACTGGATCAAATTCTGTTGAGCAGTTTTTGAGAAATTTCAAGGCCTGTTATAAAATACTAGTTTTAGTACTTATGGCCAAATTTGATTGTGGATTGGCATCATTTGTACAAATGTGAATGCTCTTATTGATAAATGTTCAGTGCCAAATTTTATAAAAACTGGTCCGATGATTTTTGAGAAGACAGTTAATACTATAGACGCTTGATGGATGATGCAAGCCATTGCTCACTTGGTCATAATGCCAGGTTGACAAAAGCAGTTGAGTGTCTGAACCATGATGCTTCATATTAAGAAATCTATAATTCCCTGGGAGGTGGGAGCGTAATTATGTTCACACACAAGCCACTGTAACTACATGGAGCACAGTTCACACACAAGCCCCTGTAATTACAAGGAGCACAGTTCACACACAAGCCACTGTAACTTCATGGGACATAATTCTGTACCAGTCCACACTCAAGCCACTGTTAACTACATGGGACATAATTCTGTACCAGTCCACACTCAAGCCACTGTAACTACATGGGACATAATTCTGTACCAGTCCACACTCAAGCCACTGTAACTACCCAGGCATAATTATGTTATTGTTGTTGTTGTAGGCCTTAACGCCATTTTTCAGGATAGATAGGCTATACATGGTGGCCAGTATAAATGGTGGAGGAAGAACCCAGGAAACTCCAGAAAGAACCACCGACCCACAAGAAGCTACTGGCAAGCTTTCTCACATAACCACATTGGCTGAACCCGAAACTCGAACCCATGCAGACAGAGGTGAGATTGGCAGTGTCCGTAACGGTGAGCACTTTAGACTACTCGGCCACCCGCATAATTACGTAATGGTTAACACACAAGCCACTGTAAAACCCCACTTGAGAAAGACCTGGGGTCCATTGCAACTGCTGAACACTGGTGGAGCTTGGCTATCTGTGTATTACCAGAGAAAGAACATGGTCTAGGATTCTCTAAATTACTTTGCTCTCAATAAAAGTTGTTTATGTAATTGTCATGAATCATCTATACTATATTTACATTTCATAATTCATGTTGGGAACAAAGTCGGCAAAATATAGCCATTTCTTTGATGTATTCCAACATCCAAAATAAACTTCACATGCTTTTACAATTACACACTAATGCAGCAAAAACACCGAAGGTACGGATGCCAATATAATATGAACAAATGTTCATTGTATTTAAAGAGTAAACTATATTAAAATCTTTTCAGACGATCTGGAAGATCCAGTTGTCTACTATTGGTATACATACAATTTATCAAGTTATATCTAAATGATGTACTGCCATGAATAAATAAGTATTTACAGTAAACTTCACATCCAGCCAATAATCGGGTAGAATCAGCATGATTTTATTAATGAAAAAACTTTCTTTTCACTTTTCTTGAGTAATATAAATTTTTGTGTCCCCTGTACATGGTTTTATAAAAAAAGTTAACTGTATTTTTAAGGACAGTGGGTCAGTAGAATGTGTGTACCATATATACTCACCTATATGTCGAGTCCAACTGCAAACTGCACAGACCAAGATCTGACCTGCATAATGTGCTGGCACATCTAGGTCTGTGCATTTTGTTTGGAGAAATCAGTGGGACAAACAAGACAGACCCTGATCTACAGGTGCATTATGCTATGGCAGATCGGGATCTTTCTTGTTTGCAGTTTGACTGTCTGGCTTTTGTTGAGATTTTGTATACACAATATCAAAATACAAACAAGTTTATGGAGAAATGAGTAAATTTGAGTTTAATGCATAATTTCAAAACCAAACAACTGATGTATACTTCACAGTTACTTTGACCATACAAATTCTGATCGATACCAACATCCACTGACTGGCTTACAGTAATGTTTACTGACAGGGGGAGGTTTAAGTTGAGGGCAGAACAATTATAACAGATTAGTGCATATGAAAACATGTCAAGAAAAGCATTTGTATCATATTGGAATAGTTGAACCATAACATGATCCAATCAATACTGTTATTACAGGTGCAAGAAGTAAATTGTTTAAATATTGCTGACGTTTGTACAAAATAGTTATCATCTTCCTTGTTTCACAGAATAGCTGCAAAAACTTGGTTTTGTGACTTTTCATTCATTATTTGAACCATATACAAGAATCTCATTTAGTGAACAATTTTTCAAGCAAATCTCTCTGGTAGACCTAACAATACCCTCCACCATTAAGCAATACCTGCATTAAAAAAAAATCATAACATGTACATGCAGGTAACAGTGACCTTGTTTTGGGTTTATATACTGCCTGCTTTTTTGAAACAGGAGAATAGCCAGTTGAGCTGGTGAGGGATAATGCAATATATGTAATCATCTGATTCCAACAGTATGACAAATTTAACCTCTCTTTACCTGAGGAAATACTCACAATTCATTCATTTTTATTTCAATCAATTCTCATGCTTTCATGGAAAAATAACGTTTTTGTTTGTACTGAGAAGGGGGTATTAATGTTTCCAGAGAAGGATACAGTTCTTTGTTGGTACTAAAGATAGGTAACTTTAATGTTTCCAGAAAAGGAAAAAAATTCTTTGTTCTTTAAATTAATGGTTTGAAGCAACCACAAAATCCACAAAAACTGATTCTTGACAAAAAATAGTGAATTCACTGTAACTGAATGGTGCAACATAATTTGGCTATTTCATGAGACATAATTTTTATATCCAATACAGGAATTTTCCCAGGCACTTTTTGGTGGCCAAAATCTAAATCCATTCCCAATCCTAAAAATGTCTGTAATTTTCCAATTTTGATCTGAAAATTCCCAACTGAAAGTAGTTACTGGTAGGTTGGGGATTCAGGTAAGAAGTAAATAACAAATATTCCCACCTTCATTTCTAAGCCAAATAATGAGAAAGAACTAATAAAAGTTAAACTTCTGTATTCATATAATTTTGTGGAAATTAAAGAGGACCAAGTTGGCATGGTTTTTTGCTCACCTGGCTAACATCTACCTAACAGCCAAAAGTATGGGCAGTTTTCCAAGAAAGCTGCATAAGCAAGATGCTTCCCAACAATTAAGTGTCAATTTTTTCAGTAAAGTCAGCCATACTGGATGGTGGATTAATATCCTTTGTGCAATTTGAAAGGCCTTATGTCAGGATGCTTTGTGTCAAAATTGTTTAAATTCCATTGAGCATTTTTTTTTTTTTTATAGAAGAAGGCATCTTAAGTTTTGTATTTGTGGCCAAATTTGATGGCAGATAAGCATCAACTGTACAAACCTGAAAAAAAAAAACTTCTTGCCAGTGTGAATTTTGTCAAATTTGGTCAAATTCTGTTCAGCAGTTTCAGAATTGTTCAAGTGTGTTTTCGACTTTTAGTAACAGTGGCCAAATTTAACAATTAGTGGATCAGCATCATTAACACAAATTTAAAAAGCCTTTCATGCAAGTATGCTCTTTGTCAGATTTGGTCAGATTCTGTTAAGTGGTTTGTGAAGTCATTTAAAGGTTTCCCTAATTTTAGTAATGACTGCTATTTTTGATAACTGATCAGCGTCATTTTCACATAACTTGAAAGGCTCTTATGCTTCCTGTAAAAGTTTGTGAAATTTTGATCAGAGAATTTGAGAAGTCATTTAAGAATCTGCCTTTTTACATACAGATGGCAGATCAGCATCAATTGTACTAAACTGAAAGAACTTCATGTAAATGTTCTTTGTCAAATTTGGTAAAATTATGAACAGTGGTTCTTGAGAATTCATTTAAAGGTTTATCTACTTTTAGTAATGAGCTGTATATGATCATGAATTGGCATCATTTATACAAACCTGAAAGGCCCTCATGCCAGGATTCTATCTGCCAAATTTGGTAGAAATTGGTTGAGTGTTTTTTTCTTTTAGAAGACATGGCTAGATAACTCCTTTACATGAAAGCTTACCACCTGCTTTATGGCATGAAAAAACACAATCTGATCAAAATCAAATCTCCACTGTCCTACGTGAAGATCTGACAAGTGACCATTTAGTGGTAATTTTTCTGGTGCCCTTTGAATTAGCCAATGGAAATGCAGCTTTCAGAAATTTCAAAGTGAATCAAATCGTTAATCACACATTGATGCTCTTCAGCAATATTGCTCAGTCTCCCAAATGCAAAGGTATAAGACTTTCTGACTGGCTGATAAAATTAGCATAATGGTAATAATATAAGCTACCAGAACATCACCCCTATGCAGCCACTGTCAGATCTTCTGTGGTAGCTTCCTTGCAATGATGCTTACCACCTGTTTTATGGCATTAAAAAGTGCTGTTGTGGCTCCTTTACAACAATGCTTACCACCTGCTTTATGGCATTAAATAAAGGGCTGTGGTGTTTCCCATACAACAATACTACCACCTGCTTTATGTCATTAAAAGAAGCTGTGGCGGATCCTTTACAACAATGCTTACCACCTGCTTTATGGCATCAAAGAGCACTGTGTTTAGCTTGCTAATACATAGTCTTATTTTTATTTTATTCTGAAAATTCCCAATCTAGCTCACTTATATACAATTTTTCCCAGTTCCAAGGGCCTAGATCATGTACAGAAAGGGTCAGAAAATCACTACAATAAGTTTTCCACTAATACATTATGGGCTGACATCATATGAACAAAATTAGCTGCACGTGAAAAATCTGCCTTGATTCAACATTTCAAGAAAGTTTGTATTTCTACTGTACAGTTTATTTCACACATCATAATATTTCTAAACATGGAACCATAAGTGCCAGAACATAACAGAATGTACATAATTTTAGTGTCACTCGAGGACTATTTAACCACTAAATCAAATACTAAAGCAAACAATATAGGACTCTGCCATATTTAAATATTTCCAAGACTGTTCCAAAGTACCCAGGAAAATAGGGCAATTTTACATGTCTTCTGACGTTCCTGTGTACATTTTCCTTGAAAATCCTGAATGTTCATATTTTAAAAAGCAAAACAAAGTACAGTATATGACAGAAAGAATATAAAATTGAGGTAGCTAAACTATTAGTATTTAAAAATTTTATAATATCTTAAAACAGACCATGTATACTTACTTTAATATCTGGTGAATTTAAAACACAACCGGTATGATTGACTTATTCTTGAGAATACTAAAGGAAACGACCATTTTGATTTGCAGCCATTTGTTTGTAATGTTGATGTTACATGAATATTACATGTTCCATGTGAAAATATAAAGTACATGTGACACCAGACGCTAGTGTATACTCCCTATTTTACAACACATGTCAATTGCTGGAGTTACAGATCTTAGTGCTTCACTGTCAACCAACACAGCATTAGTGTAACATCATTGCTGAGTAATGTCATATCAACCTTGGTAAGAGTGACTTGTGCAATGGAACAAAAGAAGAGGACTGCAGGGTCTATTTTTTACACTATATTTTATTGTGTCTAGATAGTTTACTCCAATATTTTAATGTGTCCAGATAGTTTATTATAATATTTTAATGTGTCTAGAGAGTTCGTTCTAATATTTTAATATGTCTAGATAGTTTATTATGATATTTTAATGTGTCTGGAATATTAAGAATTCTAGAAAGTTGATATTGTAAAGTATTCTGCCACAGGAATAATCTCAGTAAGTGTTCTTTTTATGGGAAAACAAATTCTATAGGTCTATTTGGTGCTATCTACCAAAAATAACCTCCATATTTCAATAATTCTTTACAATAAATAGGATTCAGCTAATGTTTATAACTTTTTTGGAATATGATATTTGCAGATAATTAAAAAATTTCATTGTTACAGATAATTAAACATTTTTCATTGGTTCCAAATGGTACATACAAAATATATGAACATATGCCTTAACTCATTAAGCCCTGGTGCATCGTTTATGCGTCAGGAGGCAGTAGCCTACTTCCGAGCTCTGTAGCATCAAAATCATGTACGACACACTAAAGTGGGTGGAATTATAGAAAGGTAGACAGATGTAGCTCTACAATGATACCAAATAATCTGGACGTTCGAGGTGCACTACAAAATACAGAGGAAAAAACAATTTTTTGGACCAGATTTTTTTCCACCAAAAATTTGCCCATGGTTGGAATCTGATTTTGTGTCCGGATTTTAGACTCTTTGGCTTCAGATCTAAGACAGACCGGTCTGAAATGCACACAGACAGGTTAACCTTTGCAAAAGATAGGATAAGTTGGGCATTTGGAATAAAGAGTGGTCTGGATATGAAAATGATAGGTCCATTAAGCAAAAAAAAAAACAAAACAACAAAAATAAAAAACAACTCCAATTTTTAACCTTCTGCTCAACTAGGCATTAGGTTAACCGGAAATCGCTTGGAAGTTGATGTATTAGGATGTATTCAGAAATAGCCCCCAAAATGTGTTTCCTACCTGCATTTCAGATGAAAGTGACAAAAACCTCCAGGGGTTAATGAGTTAAGATAACGTGTAAATCTAGAAATCTCTCCTGGATTCTTCCTCCACCAGTGATCTGGCTGCCATATATAGTGTTGAAAAATGGCACCAAACAACCACAACAACAAAAAAAATCTAGAAATCAACAAATATACAAATCTTTAACAAGAGTCCCTCAAAGGGACTGATGTTCTACTGGCTAAAAATAATTTCCAGGAATCCAAGAAAAGTCAGTTTCTTCTTTTTAAGTGTTCCAAGCTGAAGTCATCTCTCACATTCCTAAGTTACAACAAGATTTTCAAGATGGCTGCCATGCCATTTTTATTTAGCACCAACTTGACATGATAAGAAGTCTTTCTGTGAAAACCCCATGTTGATATAACCATCCATTCAGGAGAAGTAGCAGTAACAAGTTATTCAAGCTGGCTATCATACTGACCATGCCAGATTTATAATTGGTACCATCATCATAGAGAATCAACAAGAAAACATAAAAAAATCTTTTGGTAAAAACCCCATATTGATATGACCATCCATTCAGAAACTGTAGTGATAGACAAGATTTCAGTGATGACCACTGTGGTGGTCACATTGGATGTCAAATTGGCATCATTTTCATTTATGGTAGATGAGACAAAATAAGAAACCTTTTAGTGAAAACCCCATTTTCAATATGATGTTCCATTTATGAGAAGTGATAACAAATTTTAAAGATGGCTGCCATGGTGGCCATGTTGAATGTCATATCAGCACCATTTTCATCTATGACCAACTAGACATTATAACAAATCTTCTGGTGAAAACCACACATCAATGTGACATTTCTTTTTGGGCTACTTTTAAGATTTTCATGATGGGGGCCATATTGGATTTCCCACTGTACTGTTTTTTACTCGGAGTAGCGCTAACAAGCTTTCATACTGGCTATCCAAGCAGCGCCATTTTCCTGACCATTTTCAGATGGATAAGCAATATCAGTGTTGTCAAGATGGTGGCCATACTGGATGTACAAGCAGCACTATTTTCATTTAGTACAAAATAGACATCATAAAAAGTCTTGTAGTGAAAGCCCCATGCTGATATGACTTTCTGTTCGGGCGGAGTAGCAGCAATGAAAGTTTTGAGTTGGCTGCCACTGTGACCATTTTGGATGTCAGATGGGCACCATTTTTATATAGGACCAACTAGACCTTGTGATAAACGTGTGCATAAGATTTCATTGCAATCTTCAAGGTAGTTTCGGAGGAGTCGTGGTAACAAACTTGCATTAAGGGACCAATGTCCGACAGCAGACCATTGCATAAGCTCTTTTGGTCTATAATCAAAAGGGTTAAAACCCTATATCATTTACTTCATCTGTAATTAATCTGTAAAGATGATCAATGATTGTCAAGCTGGAATATGGAAGTTAAATCCTGATATAATCAAGTGTCATATTTCATCAATATCTCATAATGAAACTGTGTCAAAACAAAAATTGATTTGCCATTTAGAATGATAATGAACAATATGTAAAATTTCCAAAATAATATAGTCTCAAAGACTCAGCATTTGGAACAAGTTATGAATCAGATAACTGTTTTTGTTGGCACTAGAAATCACCGGAAAGGGATGAAAATTTTCATATGGCAGTTGATTTTAATAAAAATTACAAATGTGGCAGTTGAGCATTCTGAAGCTGAGGCCTGTTCTATTGTTAACTGGTTTTGCCTTGGAAAGTAACTGCCAACTGATAGTGTAATGTATTTTTTCAGGACATAATAATATAACAGATTCAATTCCACCCCCCAAAGTCTACTGAAATGAATATTTTAGTCTTAAAAAAGTGATTTATTAGTTTTAACAGAAAAATTAATAAAATGAGGGGGGACTAAAAAAGAAAACATGAATGGGTGAAGATCCAATTAAGTGTAAGATCCAGAATGCAAAATTCTACAGTCCTATTCTGTACACTTTAGAACTGAACACCTCAATAGTTTTTTTTTCAATGGCACAATTTGGTGACTATGTAAGAAATTCAAGTGCCAACAATGTGATATTGGTGCAAACATTACAACTGTAAATTTCAAAATATGGCCCTATTAAAAATGTGGACAAAAATCACGAAAAAACTATTTCAAAATTTTGCCTTTCTATGTTCTATATTACAACACAAAACAGAACAGTTTCAACAAGTCTGGCCTAATTATATAATCAAGTTTAACCAGTTAAATGGACAATTAATGTATGCACAAGTCATTAGTTTTCATTGAATATTATTAAAATAAAGGATTAGTCACGCACTGTGGTTAATGACACTTAAATTTCACAACAGATTTCCATTTAAAAATATCAGAAAGTGTTAGAATACCTTTTATTTTCAGAAGTCTATACAGACTGGATGCAAATAGTAGTCACAATATCTTTTCCACATTTCTTCTTCTTCAAAAGTATTCTCAAGAAAAAATTTCATATATAATTCTCTTGGAAAAAATGACCATTGATCACCAAAATGTTGTCCTTCTTCTTTTCATCCTGGATGAATCATTTGTGGAACTTTTATCAGTTCTCTTTCTTCTCTGAAGTTCAAATGGAACCGTGTCAGGTGATGGAAATTTAAAGGTTATCTCACAGTCTATGTTCACTTTTGAATCTGAGTTCCCTGAGGTTGATGACTTTGATTCTATCTGCATGGATGAGGACTCCATATTTTCATCTGAAATGTTTTCTACAGACTGACATTTCAATTTGTGTACATCAGACCCACTGCTTTCTGAGGGTTCCAGGGGTACTGCTAAAGGTTCCCCTTCCACAATGTCACAAGGTTTGCTTTGTTTGTAGAAGACAATATAGGCCTGGGCTTGAAGCACATCTTCTTGAGTTACCAACTGTAGTCTAGAGTCATTACAATGAACCCATGATGCTGCAAAGTTAAAGGAAACATGTCAACTTCTTTACAATACACAGTGAAATCACAAAGACTGCATGATTGCTACAAACCATGAAGCCAAATGACCAATCAATAATGATTCATGAGACCACAGAACCCTTTCCTCCATTAAAGAATCCAAGTACCAACAAATTAGTAGGTTTTACAAACATAATATTTTGCACAATATACAAATTTATATATGGTTGATTCTGATTACCATCAGCTGCATGGGGCTTAGATTTATATTTGTTACAGATGAATCTCTTCAGAAACCGAATGCAATTAACAATTATATACTGTATATACTTGCTTCTAAGTCAAGTCCAACTCCAAATCTGCCATTGCATAATGTGTGAGCAGACCTGGATCTGTGCAGTTGGTTGGAAGTAACCAGTAGAACAAACAATATAGACCCAGATCTGCAGGTGCATTATGCTAGAGAAGATCAAATCTTTGTTGTTTGCAGTTTGCCTTGCCTTATAAATGTGTATATGACAGCTGACCTCTACAAAGCTTTTAAGTAGTCTCCAGAAGCCACTGTAAATATTAATTATCATGCAGAAAATAAGTTCATACTAAAGTAATCCTGACAATGAAAGGTTGGCCCTGTGACAGGGTGTATGACATAAGACAATACAATAGAACACTATTTTATGACTGGTCTGAATCGTACCTCATCTACAGGATGGGTATCAGAATCTGATGTTCCCACTGATTACTGGTCTGAATCATACCTCATCTAAAGGATGGGTATCAGAATCTGATGTTCCCACTGATTACTGGTCTGAATCATACCTCATCTAGAGGATGGGTATCAGAATCTGATGTTCCCACTGATTACTGGTCTGAATCATACCTCATCTAGAGGATGGGTATCAGAATCTGATGTTCCCACTGATTACTGGTCTGAATCATACCTCATCTAAAGGATGGGTATCAGAATCTGATGTTCCACTGATGACTGGTCTGATTCATACCTCATCTAGAGGATGGGTATCAGAATCTGATGTTCCCACTGATTACTGGTCTGAATCATACTTCATCTAGAGGATGGGTATCAGAATCTGATGTTCCACTGATGACTGGTCTGATTCATACCTCATCTAGAGGATGGGTATCAGAATCTGATGTTCCCACTGATTACTGGTTGAATCATACCTCATCTAGAGGATGGGTATCAGAATCTGATGTTCCACTGATGACTGGTCTGATTCATACCTCATCTAGAGATGCGTATCAGAATCTGATGTTCCACTGATGACTGGTCTGATTCATACCTCATCTAGAGATGGGTATCAGAATCTGATGTTCCCACTGACGACTGGTCTGAATCATAGTCACAACCAGTACGAGATCCTCATCCACTGACTTGTCATCAATGACAGCATCAGAACTAGATCCAGCCTTCAAAGATAATGCTATGATATCAAAATTACATCTCTTGTTGAAATCAGATTTGCAGAAAATAAGTTCCATCACAGAACTTTTACAACTGGATCAAATGCATTCACATCATCCAAACAGTTAACATCATATCTTGGTCTTAGCATGCATCCTATATGCTGTCTTCATCTGCTTCAATTGAGACAAATCTCTCTCATGCATGAAACTACAGTCTGGTAGAGACTAGATTAAATCTCTCAAACTCTGAAACATCTAAATAATTCATGGAAGTAACATGTGTCATCAGGCATCACTTAGATGCAGAAAAGCTTGAAACTAGAGTTGCAAGGGTCTTTTGTATACAGATTATATGATAATTATTTCCCTTCTCATCTCACCCAGAAGATCTAACTGCCATACTCTAGAATTGCATATTTCACATGGTTTTAATTATTTTTTTAATATGATAAAATATACAATTTATTCATTACATTTTCTTCACATACCTAAAATTCAAACTGGCAAGATGCAAAGGTGGCAATTTCATGTGCAGATGTATAGCATAAACCTGCAAAGATTTCTATTGACTGTCAGCAAACAAATATATTGGACAAAAATTCCATCCAATTATTACTCGTATTATCTTCAAAAACCAGTCAAGTGCTTGGGACATAAATTGTTTTTGTGTTTGATTCAAAGTGGAGGGCCATCTAGCTCAAGAGATTCTCCCCAAAAGTGAAGGCTGCAATTCATTTCTTCACAAGACTCTCCTGATAACAGCCAAGTGTGAAGGAGAAATCTGTCCAAGCTGTCACAACATGATCACTGCCTTTTAAGCAGGTTTGGTATTAGTGGGATTTTCCTGTTAATGCATATCACTAGAATGTGCAAACTGTTCATGAAAGATTTTTCTTGCAAGAAAGGGGCTACCAGCATGAAAAAACATTGATAACTAGTGCTCTGAAATGCTTGCCTTAGAACTGGCTGGATCATGGGCCTTATCTGACAGAAGGTCAGCTATGTCTTTATTGTAGCTAACTGTGGCAGTAGGTGGAAGGATATATGTTTTTTCTTGTCTTCTGAGTTTACTAAAGCCTTCACCTTATAGGCTTGGATTGCTGTCGTTTGTGGTGGGCATATGGAAGTCAGCAACACACAATACATTCCTCAACACTGCTTTAAAGATGATCTCAGTCTGTTCCATTGTGGGATCTGAGAATGCCAAGTTATCAAGTGTACCCATACAATCACTGTGGGATTGTCCTCATCAGTTGCTACAATTATGGCCAGTCTGAATAGATCCGGGAACTGGTTTTCAGGATATATATCTAAAATACACTTTTTCACAATTCATGCACGTTGTTCCTTGGACAGATGTTTTTAATGCAAGGCCTAAACATCACGCCAGTTACTTCTGTAGCACCACTTTCAGTGCCCTGTTTGCTTGGAAGCAAACCATCAAATACTTCATCCTCCCCAGTTTTGTCCATAATAGATTATTTGACGAAGTCATCATAGTGTTACTCATCAAAATGTATGTCGCCCCATTAATTACCATAGCAATACTAGCCATGAGCTCCCATGCATGACCACTGCCAACATTTTCAACAAGGCAATAAACACTAGAGATGTTTGCTTGAGTACTGAAGAAGTTTCCACCATATTCTACACTACCCTGGAGGAGGAATGGAAAACATATCCACCTTATAAACAGCAGTGTTGCCATATTTACTGCACAATGCTTCCGCAACTTTGTACTAAATGTGTCTAAGTGTGTGCAGTACCAGCATGATGAGAATGTTGCTGACCTTTGAGAAGAAAGTCCTGGTGTTCCCTGGATCTCAGATTTTGTCAAATGGGTGATCAGAGATATTTCTGATGTTTGCCAACTGCTGCAGTACACAGAAAGAGGGCTGTTTGTCCTCATCTTCGATGTTTACCAAAGCCTTCACCTTATAGGCTTGGTATGAAGATAGCAGAGTTAGGCACTGAGAGATTGGCCATTCTCTGTAAATTTCTTTCACAGCCACTCTGAAGTTAAATGGTGGGGCAGGAGTACTCTAAGAGACTGAGGATATCCCTGCTCTCACTGGGTGTGTGTGTGTGTTCTCACCAGCTGGAGGTCTGGTTTGGTTGCCGGCTGGCTGGTTGGCTCAAAAAACGTGAAAGGACAGAATAAGTGTCAAACAGATGGACCTACTCCATACATCTTACTACAACTCTGCATACCACATAACAGCTGGTTGAAATATGGCATGACTTGCACATGTGATGAACCACTGGTCACCAGTCTACAGGTATGGTCAGGTGGCCAGCTGGATAGTCAGCTTTGAAAGAGCTCTGATGAAATATGCAGCATAATGGATGGACCATCTCAGCAGATACCCACATGACCATGCATACCACACAATGGCCAGATGGTGTGAGACAAGGTTCACCAGCATGACAGACCTTAGTCACCAGTCAACTGGTACATCAAAAGATAGTCTGAATGGCTGGTCAAAAGCCAGATCAGCCGCATATGGGATGGCAGGATGGCTCGGACATGGGGCTTCTGATGCACACTGGGCTAGCAAAAATTGCAAATCCAATTCACACACACACTGCATTTGGAAATCAATGAATACTTTGTGCAAGTGAGACATGTATCATGTGTGTCCGTTTTGACTCTGGCACATGTTGTTGTTTAATCTGAACTTACAAGAACAACAAAATCAAATGAATTAGAAAAAAAAACCAGCCAGAGAGTGTTCACATATAACAGAGCCAAAACTGGAAGAACACTGTGCAAGAGTGACATGTATCATGCATATCTTCATTGACTCTAGCACATAACACCCTCAATATGTAACCTGAAATGACAAGAATGACAAAATATTGGAAGTAACATACTGAAAGTGTTCACATATCATTAGTGGAAGAACACTTTGTTCCAAATCATGTGTGTTAATGTCAACATACAACTGTACACTAAGCATACTGCATCATCATTGTTTAACTGAAATGATAAGAATGGTAAAAAAAATACATGCAGTATGAACAATGATGCCATGTTGGAGCACAAGGCCACTCAAAGAAAAAAAAAAGTAAAACAAATTTTGAAAAATTTCACAAAAATATCAATACATTTCATCAAAATAATGATTTTAAACAGAATTTGTATATGGATGGCCAATAACCCACGAGACATAATTAAATTTTATGACAGGTATGGGATGCAATGTACATCTTATGCAGTGAAAGCTTAATTGGGTAGGCAACCATAGCCACCAGTTGGTGTTAAGGGGAGGTAATGAGAAGATTTGGAAAGAGCTTCTTCCCTTCATTTCTGTTGTATACAGATAGGAAATTTTTTATCCATCATTTCTGACCTTCTTTTCTAATGTTAATGGGATTATGGAGGTTATTCAAAGAAGAATAGAAATTTTTGGGCTGATGACCTCATCTATTTTATACCATCAGAAATATTTACTGGTAATTGTGGTTCACAGTAAGGGAATCTTGCTGCATGAAGTCTGGTTTACAAATGGATATGAAATATTATATTTAGAACTAATTCTTAACTTTTCTTTTGTTATAATGATCTATGTATATATATAAAGTAAGTGTCAGTGTTTAACCATACATCAGCACAATAATGACTAAATGGTGACAAACAAACTGTAAAAAAAACAAAAAACAAATGACACAAAATTTTAGGAAGAAAAACCTTCCAAATAAATATAAATATGTAGTAATACAATATAAAAAATAAAACTAAAGGTATTAAAATTGTGTAAAATGTACATAAAATACAATATATGTAACTGGAGAGGTATTAAAATTGTGCAAATGCAAATAAAATACAATGTATCTAAAGAAAAAGGTATTAAAATCGTGTAAACTGTATATGAATACAAAAATGTATGTAAGGGGAAAGTATTTAAACTGTGTAAAATGTATGTGAAGGTAAAAGTTATAAAGTTGTGTAAAATGTATATAAAATACAAAAAATGTATGTCAGGGGAAAGTATTTAAATTTTTTAAAATTGTGTGAAATGTATATAAAATACAAAAAATGTATGTCAGGGGAAAGTATTTAAATTTTTTAAAATTGTGTGAAATGTATATAAAATACAAAAAATGTATGTAAGGGGAAAGTATCTGTGTAAAATGTTTGTGAAGGTGAAAGTTCAATATGGTTAAATGAAAACTACATAATCTAAATGAAAACAAAATAGACTAAATGAAAACTACAGACTTCATTTGTGAAATTCAAATTATTTCAGGTCAGTTAATGGCAAATGTAAAGGAGCAGGATATAGGTACCAGTATGCCAGAAATGGGTATTGTGACATTAATCTCCATCAAAAACATTCCAAGTGTGAAATAGGCATCTTTGAACAGACAATTATTCAAACATGTTACATAAATATCCAATTGTGATTAAAGTCAGTCACATTATATTATAAATGGTCCTTCCAAATAAACTCTTTGAGAGACATGTACTTTGCCGAACTCTTTGAGAGACATGTATTTTGCTGAACTCTTTGATAGACATGTATTTTGCTGAACTCTTTTGTGAGACATGTATTTTGTCTGGATAATTTGTTTGAATCATAAACATTTCAAGAAAGAATGTTAAATTTAATAAACTCATCCAGACATATCCTCTTCAGTCCAGACAAATTCATAAACAGTCTTATCACTTAAGATTTATATTTTTAATGTCACTAATGCCAAGTCAAAAACAAGAGGTCCAAGTGGGTCTGATACTGCTCACCTGGCTCATCTGAACTGTTGACCAGTTCATACAAATTATGAAAATCAACAATTAGCACTTACATTGCTATTGTAATGTCACAATGGCTAATCATGAAAAAAAAACTAATTTGATAAAATTCATATCCAATGACCACTCATGTAAAATTCTCAATAAATGCATTGTTGATTGTAACACTGTGTCATATCTCATCTAGCATTACCTGCTTCATTATTCCAGACATAGGCAGTATAATGTCCAGAACCAAAGCCCTTTCCATGATGCATAATAAGTCCTGTCAATTTGTACTCGTAGTCTGCTTTCTTCCCGTTAGTCCGCTGTGAACAGAATGGCATTAAATCCAGCAAGTCATCTACAGCCACATGAGTATTGATCTTTTCTCGGTGGAGACGACCTGACCACCTGAAAGCCATTAGATGAAACATGTATGAACGTAAGGTTCCAATAAAAACTGTTCTATCTGGAATCTGCTCTGAAATAAAATTTTAATACAAAAAAAAAAAAACCAGTCTAAAGGAAATGATCTCTTTTATCAAAAAGAATTTCCAGGTATTCAAGATCAGTCCATTTCTTCTGTCCTTTTATTCTTTTTAACTGCTAAGTATAGAAACCATCTATACTATTCTTTAGACGCTCCAACATACCAGCTTTGGTAACAAAAAATATTTTCTTACATGTCTAAATTAACATGCTCACTAGATACCTCTAGGTGCAGTAAAAGATTCTTTGTCATGGCCTTTGACATTGACCCAGATATTATCAATAGAAATCACTGAACTTGTCTCAGACAAAGTCATGATATACCAACTTGTAAAGACTGGTTCAATTTATAATACTTTTTGAAAAGAAAAAAACAAACAACCCAAGAAAGCTATATTTTTGGCATTGGTCAAGGTTTCCATCAGATATTTCCACAAAAAGGGTTTAATACAAATCTATTCAAAATTGTTGGAGGTCGATGGTTTGAAAACGTGCCCCCTACCAACCCCCGGTCCCCCAGTCATGCCAAAGACTTTTAAAAATGAGACTAACAGCAATAAAAATGATACAAACAGCTGCCTTGCTTGGTGCTCAGCATTAAGAGGTTAGTGTTAGGACTTGTGTCAGGATAAGTGACTGGGTCGGACATGATGCTACATATCTGCGGCATGATGCCCTAGTGCTAGACATCACTACAAACTGCCACACTGCAAACATTGTAACTATATGACTCAAATTGTTACAGCTACATTAAAAATCAATAAAACACAATAAACAACTCAAAATTGTATGTATTATCTCGCTCAGAAGCCAATAAAGCTAAAAGACTTTTGACCTTAAAATCAATGACAGAGTGCTGACTCTCAATTTGTTTACCGGAATGCAATTAAACTGGTTGAAATTGACTTGTATATTGACAAGTTACTGTATTCATAACCTGAATAAAGTACAAAAAAGGTCAATTAGGTCTGGTCGTTAAAGCTACTTTACAAATATGTAGATATGACGGAGGTCAAATCTGTAGCATTCTCATTTAGAAACAATGAAATACTGCAGGAAGTGTTTCAGTGAAAACCCCATGTCAATAAACCAAATATGCAAGAGGATTGGTGATAACAAAATTTCTGAGATAGCCATTACAGTGCCATGTTGGAGGTCAGATAAGCACTGCTTTCCTTCAGAACCAGCTAAATATTGCTGTAAGTGTTTTAGTGAAAACCACATGTCATCATTTAGACCATCTGATCACTTTAACATTAGGAAAGCAGCAGTAGCTATTAAATCATTAACTATAAGTCAGTCAAAACAGCCATATTGGAGGTTAGATCATTATCATCTTAATAAAGGATTAGCTATATTGAAAGAAAGAAAGTGTTTTTATTTAATAGTTTGGTATGGCTGTTCATGACATTTTTCTACATTTGAAAGGTCAGATTGGCATCATTTTCGTTGATGACCAACTAGTGAGAATTGTTTTCATTTAAAAATTACATCAATATTACCAGAGAGTATCCAACTCAGACGCGGGAAGTCACGGGTTTGAACCCTGGCCAAGCCATACTAAAGGCATAAAAATGGTACTAGCAGCTGCCTCGCTAGGCGCTCAACATTAAGAGGTTAGTGTTAGGACTGGTCGGCCTGGTGTCAGGAAAATGTGACGGTGGGACATGATGCTACATGTCTGCAGCATGATGCCCCAGTGCCTGACATCACTATAAACTGCACATTGCAGATATCTTAGTGATATGACCGAACATTTTTTAAAGCTTCTTTAAGAATCCAAATCACACACACACACCATCCCCTTCAAGAGGAGTAGTGGTCACAAAGATTTTTAAGATGGTCACCTTTGATCTGTACCATTTTTCATCTAGGACCTGCTAGATATATTAAGTCTCGTAGTGAAAACCCCATGTCTACAGGACGCCCATCTATTCATGTGTGGTAGCTATAGTTAACACTTTCAAGATAGCTACCATGGTGGCCATATTGTATGTCTGATTGGCACCATTTTCATGTAGGACTAAATGGATAGCTTATGAAGCCTTTTAGAGAAAACCTGATGTCACTAAAACTATCAATTCTGGAGAAGTAATGTTAACAAGATATTCATGATGGCTACCATAGCCATGAAACTGAATTGTGATTAGTACTATTTTCTTTTAGGACCAACTAGACATTACAATACTAGATAACATTATTATATAGACATTACGATACTAGATAATATTATTATATAGACATTACAATACTAGATAACATTATTATATAGACATTACAATACTAGATAACATTATTATATAGACATTACAATACTAGATATCTGTGGGGTAACACTATTATATATGACCAACATGACATCATATGAAGTATCTTAGTGAAAACACCATGTCGAGATCATTCATTCAGAAGTAGCAATAAAAACTTTTAAGAAGCCTAGCATCGCTGTATTAGATGCCAGATTTGGTAGCATTTTTATTTGAGACAAACCAGACATCAAAAGAAGTCTTTCAGTGAAAGCCTCGTGTTGATATAACCATCCATTCACTAGATTTTTAAGATGGTTACCGTAGTAGCCATATTGGAAGTCACATCTGCACCACTTTTACTTTAGGACGAATTAGACATTGTAAGAGGTATTTTTGTGAAAACCCTGATATCAATATAATTATCTGTTCAGAAGGAGAACCAGTAACAAGATTTTCAAAATAGTCACCATGATGCCCAAACTGGATATCAGATTGGAACCAATCTGATTTGGGATCAACTAGACATCATAAGACTTTTAATGAAAAGAATTACTGTGGCCAATACACCATCTTAAAGGATGAACTATTCAAGTCAATATACCATTCCGAAATCTTAAAGGATGAACTATTCAAGTCAATATACCATTCCGAAATCTTAAAGCATGAACTATTCAAGTCAATATACCATTCCGAAATCTTAAAGCATGAACTATTCAAGTCAATATACCATTCCAAAATCTTAAAGCATGAACTATTCAAGTCAATATACCATTCCGAAATCTTAAAGGATGAACTATTCAAGTCAATATACCATTCTGAAATCTTAAAGCATGAACTATTCAAGTCAATATACCATTCCGAAATCTTAAAGCATGAACTGTTCAAGTCAATACACCATTCCAAAATCAGTTTCAAGAATGGGACTTGTTCCAATTAGTAGGTGCAGGGCAAGAGAAGGAACTGGCTGCATTGGTTGTTCATCATTAAAGTCTTCAATTGGAAACATTTGAAAAACCATTAGAAACAACACCTATAAAATGTACACGAGAGAATATGCACCGGTGTTTTCACACCAGTGTTCATCTATTCAAACCACAGAGGTCACTGATGCTACAGTTGAGTAACAGAAACTTTACAACTAGATGTTTAGAGGATTAATTCCAAACTAAATATGAATCTTTTCAACTTGGTCAATTTCAGGTGAAGTTTTGAAAACTTAAAAAAAAAAATTGCTCGTTTTAGTGGCAGATGATTACCTATTTGTAACTATAATAATATAATCTTGGGACTCCCATCGGTTCAATTCAGGAATTCTAAGTTCCCTAAAAATGTGGACCACAGTTCTCCTTAATGAATGACACTTACCTTTTCATCACCGAGGACACACTTTACTTAGTTCCCTTGCTATCTCTGATCACATTTGTGAATGATCAGTATAAACCACTGATTAATGTAATATACTTTTATAATGTTATTTACATAATATTTATAACTGCTCAGTTGGTCAATGAACTGATGCGATGGATGACTGTGACCACCAACTCAAATGCAGGTTGTTGTTGTTGTTGTTGTTGTTGTTGTTGTTGTAGGGTTTAATGCCATTTTTCAGCACAAGATAGGCTGTACATGGTGGCCAGTATAAATGGTGGAGGAAGAACTTGGGAAATCCCCGCAAAGAACCACTGACCCACGAGAAGCTACTGGCAAGCTTTCTCACATACCCACATTGGCTGAACCCGAGACTCGAACCCATGCATTCAAATGCAGGTAGTAATTGCATGCCTTTTGACTTTTTTATTATGTCCCCTTTACATGATCTGATACAATGATGTAATTAACAGGACAATTAAAAGCAGGTCAGCTATATACTGACTGTAAAAATTGTAGCAAACACTGTTGCTGGTCAAAGATCAAAACACATCATTTAATTAAGTTCTCCCAGAAATGCATGCATCATGACTTTGATGGTTGATTGACACTATTCATGTTTGAATACACATGGGCAAATTAAAAGATAAAACTGAAATACAAATTTCATTTAACAAGACTTACGTAATTGGTATTTATTTCTCAAAAGTGTTGCCACATGTAGGCATTCCCAAAATTTTAAATGATCAATATTTCATCATATAGGTTATTTTTAGTGGTGGATTGCAATTTTTTAAAATAAAAAATGTAACAAAATATTAAATTTCTGATTAAAAGCTACAAATTTCATGATGTTGATTTCAAATTCCTGGGCACTAACTGATGTTTATTTACTATAAAAGTAGCGATATATAATGGTTTCATTTACCAATTTTGATCATGATTTTACCAATTGAGTTCTGCAAATAAGGGTTTATATTTTTCTTATTTTCTATAAGTAAAATGGGTTCCACACCTACTTGTGAAATAAGTGGCTTTGGGAATTATCTGGGTGTACTAAAACATGGAAGTAGTGTAGCAGTTTCTACTACCTGATGGATTTCCTATTGTGACATCTCAAGAATTACTGCACAAAAGGAGGCCACAAATTTTACATAACTTACCCAAATCTTTTGAAGTTTTAATGTAGCTTTTGATGTGGAGGATTTATGGGCATTAATAGTGGTTTTATCATAGCGAATTGAGTTTTACCAGCAAGCATCAGCAGAGACAACAGAAAAATTTGGGACAGTAAAACTGCCTGTGGTATTACCAGTTATACATCAGTAGAGATGACAAGATAATTTGGGGCAGTAAAACTGCCTGCTGTATTACCAGTTATACATCAGCAGAAATGACAAAATGGATATTTGGGACAGTAAAACTGCCTGCTGTATTACCAGTTATACATCAGCAGAAATGACAAAATGAATATTTGGGACAGTAAAACTGCCTGCTGTATTACCAGTTATACATCAGCAGAAATGACAAAATGGATATTTGTGACAGTAAAACTGCCTGTGGTATTACCAGTTATACATCAGCAGATATGACAAAATGGATATTTGGGACAGTAAAACTGCCTGAGGTATTACCAGTTATACATCAGGGCTGTTCCATTTAAACACACATGGTACCCAGGGATGGCAGTATTTTAAAAATATATGCCAGGGTACTTTGATTTCTCACAGTTCATATTAAAATGACAAGAAATTTCTAAATTGCATCTATGGATGAGTACCCCACTTTAAAAGTGCCTTCCCTGGGTCCCATGTATGTTTTAATGGAACAGCCCTCAGCAGAGATGACAAAATGGATATTTGGGACAGTAAAACTGCCTGTGGTATTACCAGTTACACATCAGCAGATATGACAAAATGGATATTTGGGACAGTAAAACTGCCTGAGGTATTACCAGTTATACATCAGCAGATATGACAAAATGGATATTTGGGACAGTAAAACTGCCTGAGGTATTACCAGTTATACATCAGCAGAAATGACAAAATGGATATTTGGTACAGTAAAATTGCTGGTAATATTACTGGCAATGCATCAGTAGATATGAAAAAAAGTATATTTCGGAAAACCACTCATGCGAATCACAACAAATACTTAAATACAAAACTGTTATCCCCAGTTGTGAAGAACTTGTCAAAAAAAGACTATCTGTTTAGCATTAGTTCACAACAAACAACACTGTATACCATTACTTCACAAGAGACACAGTGAGAAGGATTTCTTCACAATAGAAACTATGTCTAGCATTTCAGAACAGACATTGTGTAGCAGTATCTCAGAACAGACACTGTGTAGCAGTATTTCAGAACAGATACTGTGTAGCAGTATTTTACAACAGATACTGTGTAGCAGTATTTTACAACAGACACTGTGTAGCAGTATTTCAGAACAGATACTGTGTAGCAGTATTTTACAACAGATACTGTGTAGCAGTATTTTACAACAGACACTGTGTAGCGGTATTTCAGAACAGATACTGTGTAGCAGTATTTTACAACAGATACTGTGTAGCAGTATTTTACAACAGATACTGTGTAGCAGTATTTCAGAACAGATACTGTGCAGCAGTATTTTACAACAGATACTGTGTAGCAGTATTTCAGAACAGATACTGTGTAGCAGTATTTCAGAACAGATACTGTGTAGCAGTATTTCACAACAGACACTGTGTAGCAGTATTTCACAACAGATACTGTGTAGCAGTATTTTACAACAGATACTGTGTAGCAGTATTTCACAACAGACACTGTGTAGCAGTATTTTACAACAGGTACTGTGTAGCAGTATTTCACAACAGACACTGTGTAGCAGTATTTCACAACAGATACTGTGTAGCAGTATTTCACAACAGATACTGTGTAGCAGTATTTCACAACAGACACTATGTAGGATTTCTTCACAATAAACTCTGTGTGTAGGATTAATTCAACAACAGACACTGTAGCATTACTTCAAAAGGACACTTCCACTGCAAACTGTGACATATGACAAAGCAAATATGTTTGGGTGAATATTTTACAAGTCTTACCTGATGTCAACTGTATCTCTTACCATGTCAATATAATCTTCATGCAATGAACATAGTTTCATGTGTGTTCATTGTATATCTTTCAAAACATAATTATCCTCTAATATTTCATTCAAAAATTTAACATCTTAATCAAGTCTTATGAGGTGGAACTGTATTTTCTAATGAATAACCATCAATTAAAAGCAACTTATCTTGATCTTAACCTAATAATGAATCCCCTAATGGCTTTCCTGCAAATTTATTGTTTTTTTTAAAAAAAGCTTTGGTCACTGATCAACCTAAAACATCAACAACAAACCTGATGATACTTACCTAAACCTTTTGAGGTGTAACCTGAGAATCTGAGGTAGTTTGTGGATCAACAGTTGCTTCTTGGCTTCTGTGTACACAGTTTGCTGATCTTTAGTGACAGATCTTCTGTTGTGATCTTTACCAACAGATTTTTTGTTGTGATCTTGACTGACAGATTTTCTGTTATCTGAAATACAACGATGATGACTGACAGCAGAAGTCTATTTATCAGTACCCAAATATCCAAACCACCACTGATCTGACCCAAACTAACATTCTGACAGTTAGGTTGGTAACAGAACATCTGCATAATGGAACACTAATTATTAAATGAGTCCCTAGAAGTGGGCCGATGTTCTGCTGGCTGAAAAGAATTTCCAGGATTACAAGGTAAGACCATTTCTTCCTTTTAACGGTGGAGTGTTGAAACCATTTTTGATATTCTTTAGCAATGACAAGATTTGCAAATTAGCTGCTGTGGTGGACATATTAGAAGTCAAGTCTGCACCATTTTCATTTAGGCCCAACAAGGCATCATAAGAAGTCTTCTAGTGGAACCAAATTTTGATATGAGTTTTTCTTTTGGAGGAGTAATGATACCAAGATTTTCAAGATGGATGCCATGATGACTACATTCAATATCAGATGGGAACCATTTCTATTTAGTACCAACTAGACATCAAGCCCTTTGACAACAGCACAATATCAATATGACCAGGCATCTAAGAAAAGTGGTGATAAGGCTTTCACAATGGCCATTCCGGCAGTCATATTAGAAGTCGGATCTGCACCATTTTCATTTACAACCAACTAGACATCGAAATACTGACATCGAGTTTTTCAAGATAGCCACTGTGGCAGGCATATTGAATATTTGAATGGCACCATCAGGATCAACTTAACATCATAATATGTTATTTAGCAAAAAGAAACATCCATGCAGGAGGATTAGTGACAACATTTTTTTCAAGAAAGCCACAGTTGTGGCTGTATTGGGCACCAGCTTGATGCCATTTTTATTTACAACCAACCAGATCAACTAGAAGAAGTCTTCTGGTGAAAACTTAATGGCAATATTACCTTTCATTCAGGAGGAGTAGCAATAACAAGATTTTCAAGATGGCCACTGTGGTGGACGTTGGATAACAGATTGGCCCCAGTTTCATTTAGAATCAACTAGACATCATACAAAGTCTTCTGGTGAAAATCCCATGTTCAGAAGAAGAAAAGATTTTCAAGATGGTCAATGTGGTGGTCATGTTAGCCATCATATCAGCAACAATTTCATTTAGGTCAAACATGATATAAAGTCTTTTAGTGAAAATCCCTTGCTGGTATGACCATCCCATTCAGGAGGAGTGGCAATAAAAAGATTTTCAAGATGGACATTGCAGTTGCTATACAAGATGTCTGAGTGGCACCATTTTTATTTGGGATCAAGAAGACCATGGGATGAATGTGTTTGTAAAGTTTCATGGCAATCCTCTACATAGTTTGTAAAAGTAGTGAGAACAAACTGGCACTAATGGATGGATGTACGATGGACAACAGATGACAGACGATGGACAACAGACCATTTCATAAGCTCTTCTGGATTAAGAGACTTCTACTGTACATGCAACAATAGTATAGAATGTGATGCTCACAACAATTATTTTTTTCAGAGTGAAAAAAAATTTGATCTTTTCTACTATTTTATTATTGTTCTAATTTTGCAGCAAATCACATGAAACTAGACTTTTGTTAAACATCTGTTGTTCTATACTAATGTTAATAATGGGCAAGCTCTGTCAGTAAGAGATTAAGTTTGTCCAAAAATTGTAAAAATTCTACACCCCCATGTATTAAAGTAAATGAACACATTTGTGTATTATATTACTTCTTGTATCCTTGCATTATAGTATTCAGTCAACTTTAACTTGTTTGTCCCTACCACTTTTAATAATGATAAACATCAAGGATATAAAAGATGCACAGAACTTTGTCATTTCATTCATCCAATGATAATTCCTAACCTGTCACCATCGGGTGCCAAATGCAATCAGCTTGTTGGGATTATGAATCAAACGGAGTTTCTTTAGTAACATGGTCACCATATCTGCATGGGCGAGTCTATTTTCAAGCAACATATGTGATGCAGTTCACTGTCTTTGATAATCTCAACACTCCTGAAAATTTTGGAGTTAAAAGTATTCGAATACATGTATACAAGAGTTCCTCTTTATTATTTTTTCAGTTTTTTAGAAATATTAAAACTCGACATTGCAAATACTGGACGCAGACGACCAAGTTTTTCCTGAAATGGACTTTTCTAGAAACCAGAAAATGACAGTGAGCAGTCTGTCTGCTCGTTTAAATTGACAGCTTCCATTTTGGTTTGAAATGCCAATATCCAGGCAGTGTTAGGGACTCCCTTGTCAATGTCCGCATTGTAACTCAACACAGTATACTTCTCTGTTAGACTGCTTACACTTTTATTAAAGAATCACAGGTATCCAATGCAAGCCTGATACTAGAATGAGTTAAAACCATACCAACAGTATGTTCTAATACATGGTCCCCTAGATGAACATACGGTAAGAGATGATGTTTCTTACATGAAAAATTGCAGTGGTACACGTAGCCCTTGATTTCTCTGTGGTATTCACCATTACACCTTTCAGTAATCTAGGTGCCATTTTAATGCCACTAAATATTCATTTTCAACAAGTGATCACACAGCTTTAAGAGTTACATATGGGACAAGGTAAGAGACAGTGACTGTCCAAATTTTATGATGACATGACTGTGCAGATTTATCAAGTCAAAGAAAAGATGCTAGCAGATATTGACAGAAGTATTAATTAAGTATGGAAGATGAATTCTATCTTCTCAATTTCCAACAACTTTTGTATGTAATGATGCATTTTAGATAAAACGTCCATTCCAGACAGCAACTGATGGGTGTCATAAAAGTGAAGAATGCTGATTGGGCAAAAGAACTGGAACATTTCTCTGCCATGACCCAAAGTCATTTTTGACCAATCTGTCGCTGTATCAACCATGATGTGCTTATTCAACAGATTTCAATGGCCTGCCTTGTGTGAAAGTTGGTAGAATTGGCTTAGACTTCAAATGCAAGCTGGCAACATTTTCCTCGTGAGAAATAATTATCTAAATATAGAATTATCTGCTGGCATTTTCTCTTGGGTGTGATGACATCAATAATACATGCGACCTGGGGCTAAAGTGTAACTTTGATGACATGACAAACCTCGACATCCTCCATCTCTTAATTACTCAGAGATATGCTCAGAAAGATGTGCGATAACTTTTGAAATGGCAGCAATCTCCACTTCCAAATGACACCTAAGTTACTGAAAAATGTTACTGTAAATGCAAACACCATTGAGAAATTGCAGGCTATGATAGAACCTGCAGCATAATATGTTTATGACTTTTTAAAACCCATTATAGCATCAAGCTTACATGGGTAAATGTGTAAAACAATTGTTCTAGACTGATCACAAGACAATTCAAGTAATCTATTACTGACACTCCCGAAATGGAAAGTGATGCTGAATTCTGCCGTACGTTATAATTGGAAAATGCACATAGATTTGGTCTTGAGATGCAAATATGCATCTACATGGCCCAAGGATGAATATGTAGCAAAGTATTACATGGCCAGCCAATTTTTACCTGGTCATGAAAGAGGACAAGCATTCATCAGAGATACTGCCAGGATTTTATCTAAATGGGGGTGGGCTCCCCACCTGTCACCAAAATAAGGAGGGAGTTGGTGAAAAAAGATGGGGAAGAGGGAATGGCAATAGTTCAATATTACCTAATACTTAAATATTTGTCTCTCTCTCTTCCTGTTTTACTCTCTTAGAAAATTCTACTGAAATCGAAATCATTAAAAGATATCACTTCTAGCTGTATAAGCATTAATCTTTTGTCTGTTTCTTAATCTTAATCTGTTCCTAATCTGAATATTGATGTGCTGAGAACTCCCTTTCAGTCTGCTTTCCACTTCAACAAGTTGGGAAACTGTCCTAGTTATGTACAATTATCCACAGTTGTTATGTACAATTATCCATAGTTGTTGTGTACAATTATCCATATTTATTATGTACAATTATCCATTGTTGTTATGTACAATTATACATAGCTGTTATGTACAATTATCCATAGTTGTTATGTACAATTATCCACGTCTTGTAGGTTTTCTCTCTTGGATATCTCTGCTCCAATATATGATATTTCAATAATATAAGCTCTGCCAAAGCTTCACCTTCTTGAATCAGTGCTTTGCTGACTACTGTCAAGATTTCCTGTGTTTCACAATGTTGTATTAGTGATTTTGTCAATCAATGCCACAGTTTTCTCGTTCAGAAAGAGGTATATCCCTTCATTTTAATTACTGTTTTGATTGTTATTTGTTCATTTTATCTTAACCTATACAGTGCTGTTCAGTTTTGTTGCACAAGATCCCCCAGGGCTGAACTGTGTGAGAAAAGAAATCAAAATTGCACTGACTTTTAAATTACCTGTCGTTTAATTAGGTTAGGCATTTTGCCTTTTACACATTTAATTTTGTAACACAGCTGAATAAGGGTTTGATGAGCATGGAGTTTGTATTTGTCTAACTAACATGTACATCAGATTTGTGTTCAACATCATTTTCAGGTTCAAAATCACTCACTGGTATTTCCAATAACACTTTACCAGCTCCACTAATCTGATATACATGAAAACTAAATAAATGTCATTACTGCTATCATCAACCAGTATTTGCTGAAAGAAGTCATCATCTGAAGATTAACCTTATTAGGAGTCAATCATCTGGGGTATTCTAGGTAGCCCCTATTTTAAAAAAGGGTTTGAAAAACTTTCTTGATGCAAAGTTCCAACTATGATAGAATGCTTGTTCCAGGGCCCAATGTGCCTATCAATTTAGTTTAACAACCAATTATGTCAAGTCAAAGTACCAAAAAGAAGACAGATGTCATGACACACACTAAGCGACCTTTACCAGTGGTGCAACTTATGTCATGACAATCTTTTTAATGGTTAACAGCTAAACAAAATTGTTTTACTGTGCAGAGTACATTGTTATATGCATGACTTTCAGATAATTTGTGGGACTTCGCAGGCATCACTGGTCTCCATTTGTGTGAATTTTGTACAAATCTTGTGAGATTCATGCACTTGTGCGTCCTGGCAGCATCTCTTTGTCCCCTGCCTTCCACCACCCACCCAACCCCTGACTTGCTACAAACATTTTAACCTTGTTGCATTAAAATAACTACTAGTGTATTTACGAAAGGATGAATTGATAGGCAGCTGAACATAGAGAATGGAAATCAAGATGCCAATTCTATTACTGCTGTGCTGAACCTTGGTGAGTGAATGCAATATATTAGAGCTTTCTGAACCTGGCTTGAACGTGTAAAAAAAAAGGCTTGAAACTATGCCAAAAGACATGCAATGTCTCTTATACTTACTATTACATTTTTCACAGGTATAAATTTTTCCTTCCAATCTTTCTTCCTCTGTGAACTTGGCAAGCATTTCTGAAAAAGTTTGTGAAATAAATATATTCAGCAATTTTCTTTTTTTAAAGTTGGAAATGCAGGGGTTTTTATTTTGAAAATCTTGCAAAAGTGAACTATTACACACCATTACACAATATGAATACAAACTTTAATGTACATAAAGATAAGGTGTAACTTTAATAAATTCTGTAAATTCAATGATGGCAAATATTTTAGGAAAACCTGAAAGGATGAAAATATTTAGTAAGATATTGTGCTCTTTCATAATGTAGAGTGTATTCATTTATTTATGTATGAGGTGTATTTAAAAAGTGAGCATATACTGTATTGCATCTTTTCTTTTGTAACATTTGTTGTGGGCAAGAAAAAGAAAGATAAACAAATTCCAATTAAAGATGAAGACATTATCTATCTTCCTAATCTATGTCTTGTATCTTTAGGTTAATTTTGATTTTTTACAGCACTGCAACATTTTAAATGTTATATCATGCTGAGGCAAGAAGAGTTAAGTCCCTTGCACAAGAACACACCGCAACAGCCATTTTGGGGTGATCTGATGGTGAGGTTCGAATATACACCCTTCTGGTTATGAGTACAACACCACAACCCAGGGGTTACTGCAGAAAACTTCTGAATCTTTCAAGTGAGGAAACAAATCTCTCTAACTCAGGTATTCTCACGCCAGATTAGTCTCCAACCTCACTCACCTGTAATATGACAGATATCCTCTGCCAAGCTGGAGTTGGTCCCTGTGATTTGGTACCGCTTTGGGAACTCTAAAGACAAATCCAGATAAGGTTCAAATCTCTGCGATTCATTCCCACATTCCATACAAGTGACCTATCAAGGAATGAAAATACTTGTAAATACTGCATAAATGTGCTCTGGGTTGGTTTAACAAACTTTAGTAAAACCTTCTTGAGAAGTTAATTCTGACGAAAAATCCAATCTTAGTCTGTAACATTCCCCAGGTTTATTTACTACAAGAATTCCCCAGAAATCCATGTTCTTCCAACATTCTATTTATCTCAGCCTCATTAAACCACCCATTTACATTCCATGTTTGAGATCTTCAATGATTACCCTATCCTATTTCTGTATGCACAAGTTTTTAAGACAGTTCAGGTCTGTTTTTAATTTAATTTTAGTATTACTAAAGAAACATGAAAAGTCTCCCATTAGCACCAAATCCTTATCATTCATCCATTTTTACTGAAGTATAAATGCATAATCTTCCATATGCCAATAGTTGTCTAGTATTACTGAAGAAACATGATTTTACTTCCATGTATCAATAGTGTCATCTGGTATTAATGAAAAAATATGATTTATTTCCATGTGCCCAGTGTTATCTAGTATTACTGAAGAAACATGAAAAGTCTCCCATCAGCACCAAATCCTTATCATTCATCCATTTTTTCTGAAGTATAAATGCATAATCTTTCATATGCCAATAGTTGTCTAGTATTACTGAAGAAACACAATTTATTTCCATGTATCAATAGTGTCGTCTGTTACTAATGAAGAAATATTATTTATTTCCATGTGCCCAGTGTTATTTAGTATTAATGAAGTATCATCATATACTTCCATGTGCCTATCATGTTATCTAGTATTAATGAAATATCAAAATTTACTTCCATGTACTGGTAGTGTTATTTAGTATTAATGATGAAATATGATTTACTTCCATGTGCTCATGTTATCCAGTATGAATGAAGTACCATGATTCACTTCCATGTGCTCATGTTATCCAGCATGAATGAAGTATCATGATTTACTTCCATATTCCCATAGTGTGATCTAGTACTGATGAAGAAACATGATTTACTTCCATGTACCCATAGTGTTATTTAATATTACTTAAGAAAGATGATTTACTTTCATGTGTCCATAGTATCATCTAGTATGGATGAGGTATCATGATTTACTTTCATGTGCCCATAGTGTTGTCAAGCATTAATGAAGAAACATGATTTACTTCAGAAATCAATTTCTTCTTCAAATACATTACCCAATATACAACATTAAGAATAGGCATGGTGGAAGAGTTACATCCCCTTACTCTGGAGTAGGTGCTGGCTCTGGTCTATTAATGCATGAGCAGAGATTGATGAAAAGACATGGTCTTGAGCGAAAATATTTTCACCCCAACAAATCCAGCAGATGTGGATAAACTTGTGTCATTAAAATGCTGGCACTGGAAAGGAAGCCTGTTAAGCTTCTGATATAGGTCCTACCAGGTCAAACACACAGTACAGACTAAATACACATAACAGTCCCTATGAGGTCCAACTGAGTCTTTGAGACAAAAGGACTCTCTCATAGAAGCTTCTGATATAGGTTCTACCAGTTCAAACATAATACAAATCAAATATACATAACAGTCCTACAAGTAAAACTGAGCCTTGTGAGATGAAAGGTCTCTCTGATACAAACTTCTTATATAGGCCCTACCAAATCAAACACAAAATGCAAATACAACTTACACAGAAGCTGGAGAATATACAGACCTACACCCCATGGCTTATATAATGACAGCCAGAGAACAGTTTCACTTCAAGCAATTCATGTTGTCTATGGTTAATTCTTTGTAAGCTGAGTCGATTACCCAATGAATTTAGGACCAAACAGCCTGAATTGAAATATAGTCCTTTCTTTCTTTGAGTGGTAAGAGTAAGTGAGATCTCCCTCTTTTGTAATGACTGCATATTACAACTGCAAGAACTATTTTCGCTGATCTATGGACAACTGTTAAACAATTATTATTGATAAGTGATTCAAATGAACTGCTCGCCAGTCATACTGCAAAAAAAGAGAGTCACTGAATAATTAACTCTCAGTTGTTGGTCAGTATTGTTAAAGGGGACTTGGAAAGCCAGGTAACTATCACCATATAATACAAATTTGTAATTTAATAATTTTCCCACTTGTTGCAAAATCTGAGTGGAATATTCAATACTGTGATGTTTTTTAATAGGCATAAATTTTTGTGACTTAACAAAAAATGGCATGTTTGTCAGTAAAATTTGTGGATTGAAAAAGAAAGCCTATTGTTTCAACAGGAGAAATCATTATTTGTTGAGTTTTTAAGTCAATGTCTGGCAGTAACCACAAAATCCATGAAAACTGGTGCAGCTCCAAAATGAGTGAATTCTCAATATGCATGACCTACAGACCATTCAGGTAAACACTGAATAATTTAAATTCATTAAAGATATATAATTTGCCATTAACAGACAGTGTTTATTTACAATAGGTACACATCAGAATAATTTAAATTCATTAAAGATATATAATTTGCCATTAACAGACAGTGTTTATTTACAATAGGTACACATCAGAATAATTTAAATTCATTAAAGATATATCAATTTGCCATTAACAGACAGTGTTTATTTACAATAGGTACACATCAGAATAATTTAAATTCATTAAAGATATATCAATTTGCCATTAACAGACAGTGTTTATTTACAATAGGTACACATCAGAATAATTGAAATTCATCAAAGATATATCAATTTACCATTGACAGTCAATGTGTATTTACAGTATTTGCAAACAAAAATAATTTAAATTAATTAAAAATATAAGAATTTGCCACTCAGGGACAATCTCTTGTACACTGATGATTTCCATGTTCAAGTTGGGATACTTGCCTATCCATACAATACAGGATCACACACTGACACAGAAAAAAAATGAAGTCATACATAAGTTGACAAAAGTGACCTTGCTTTTTTGTTTGGAAAAAAAATATATTCAGTAGGATAATTAGTAAGAGCCAGTTTACTTAAAAAATAGGTACTGGTCATTCTGCATTCTGTGGCATGGACTAATTATGTCCTTATGTTAAGAATATACATGTATACCAGTACCTCTTGCTAGTTATTGTTGTTGTTGTTGGGTTTAACAAAATTTTTCAGCACAATATAGGCTACACATGGCTGCCAGTATAAATGGTGGCAGAAGAACCCGGGCAAATCCCAGAAAGAACCACCAACCCATGAGAAGCTACAGGTAAGCTTTCTCACATACCCACATTGGCTGAGCCTGAGACTCGAACTCACGCAGACAGAGATGAGATAGCAATGATCCATAACGGTGAGCACTTTAGACCACTCGGGGCCCATCTTTGTTGCAGGCAGACAACTAGAATCTAACCAATGTATTCTTGAAAGTTCATACTGCAAGTCACTTTGCTCAAGAGATGGAGATAATAACTGATCAATAAACAAAAGCTTGTGATGGCTGGGTGGGTTGGGTTTGTGGAAGTGGCAGACTTATCATGGTAGTACTAAAAACAAGAAGAATACTTGTCTTGAAAATTCTGGGGCCTGTCTATTTGATTTGCCTAAAAATATTATTTCATGTAAGTACCTTGCTAACAAGTTCTCCCTGAAACCAATGAGATATGGATGGCTTTTCCTGAGTAGGTGTGGATGACTGCTGCCTTGAGGTTGATGAACTTGGTGTAGATAACTTCTGTTGCTTAGATGATGACCTAGTTTTACTGTTGCTAGGAGACTGTTGATTATATCGGGATGTCATTCTTTTTATTGATGGGCTGGCATCTAATTCCTGCTGCACCTTATCTAATAATTCACTGCAAAGAAAGTATATACAGCTAAACTGTAGGATAGTGTAATTGTAACACGGTCACTGGGGTGATGAAAACTGGGCCATTGTTTATAGCAATAATTAGCAGCTTTTAAGAGAAGTTTTACACAATAAATTTCATGACTAAATACGTGTTAAAGAAATGAAGCCTAAAGTAATAACTTGCATTTTAATAAATGGAGTGGAAACAGCTGGCTACAATAATCTACTTTAAATCTGTAATACAATATGAGTAGTACCCAAAAATAATACACCAATTAAATTTCAAAGTTGTGCAGGTCAATGTGTCTGCAAAATGGAGCTCAAAGCAAAAACTTCAATACAACAATTCACATATGCTGTGTGAGCATGGATAAGTCCTTCAAAAAACTTTGCAAATGTAGTGAATTTTCCTTCTGTAAATATGCATGTATATATAGGGTTTTAAAGTATGTTAGCATGATACTGGCTACTGGTATAATGACCGATTAGATGTTGAGCTATAAAAATGTAAAACATAAATAACTGACTGCAAATAACATTAGGACCTTTTATGAATGAAGTACTTGTCCTTAAAGCAAAAAAGGTTCATCAACTTCACTATGTCTAGCCTATGACAAAACTTCACTAAAGATATCCTATGATAAAACTTCACTAAGTCTATCCTGTGATAAAACTTCACCATGTCTAGCCTGTGAAAAAACTTCACTATATTTATTTTGTGGTATAACTTCCCTAAGTCTATCCTGTGATAAAACTTCACTATATCTAGCCTGTGAAAAAACTTCACTATGTCTATCCTGTGATAAAACTTTGGTGCCTATCCTGAGATAAAATGTCACTGTGTCTAGCTTGTGAAAAACTTCACTATGTCTAGCCTGTAAAAAAACTTTAGTATGTCTAGCTTGTGAAAAATCTTTACTATGTCTAGCTTGTGATTATGCTTCAATGCTAATTTGAATATCACTGATGCTGCCAGTGCCAGAAAGGGATACCTATGTCGGATACTACCAATATGCTGGCTGGGAGAAGCCGTTGGTTTGAAGTTAGTAATACTTACCACAGAAACTCCTGAGCATCGTGCTGAGCATAACCTTTGAACACTGGTATTGCATGCCAAACTGCAGAGAGAAAGGCATAAGGGCTGACCTGGGCCCATTTTCCTGACCACAAGACTCGGAGCAGGCCATGAAGTTCATGACAAAGGGATCTGAAGAAAAAGTTTACAGAAATTGACCAAAAAAATAAAATAAAATATTATGTATGAATGTATGTGTATACAGTGAAACATGTCTTATGAAACCACACCTTCTGTCAAAAAAAGGGATCTCTCAAGATAGGCAGTCTATCTTAAAAGGATAGTGGAAGATTACCTGCTTTTAAGGTCAAAATGCAACAGGTTTAAGAAGGGAAATTATCCACAACTGTTGTACATGCATTTTATTCATCATTCATAGTTCTTGTTAAAATAATGCACTCATGTCATCTCGAAGTGATTTTGTATATCAGTAAAGATATACATCCATCATAAAACATGTAAAACTATATTTGAAGATTATGTGTACATGTGGATTCACATATAAATTGCAAAAATTAACTAAAGTAATATTTATTTATCCTTTCCATATGCTAAATTGACATGTCCTCAGATTTTCAGACTTGCCTCATATGTGGCATAAGAATTGCACATGTCAGTTAGCTAAGACACTTATTTACTCATCCTGTGTGTGACTCGCACTGTAGCTGTTTTGATCAGGTTTTGAGTAAATACAGAACACGTATGTACCAATGAATGAAATCACAAGACAGAACTTATTCCGATACAAAATAAATTTATTTAAAGACAAAACCAAAATGCTTAATTCACCAATGACATAAAGAGATTAACTTGATCAACAAAGGGTGCAACAGGTTACACCAGTAAACAGATGACGGCTTATTGTGTGTGTTCTAATAACAGCAACATCCAAAACTCAACAAACAACATGAACCATTGACAATGACAATCAGATCAGGAAAATGATAATCACTTATTAATGACAAGGGCAAAGACCTCATTCACCCAAGGCATTACAGATGTAATCGAAAGACAAACGACATACCAAATTGCTACATGAAGGCCTTTCAAGAGAGTTGTCATTAGGGTATTATCTGAGCTTAGAAGTTTTTCACAGATCATAAATAAACAATACAAACCTTTGAACTGGCAATACTAATCTGTAACAGTGTTCTATTCTGAGGAAGCAATAGTTAATCAAAATGGGTATTTACAGGAAATTTGGCACTATAATGGCAGTTAGTGACATCTACTTTAGTCACGGCAACTGGCATCACTTACAGATTTTAGGAACCTGTAGTGATACTTTTTTTCAAAAGCACAAAACACCCTCATAAATGGCCATGGGTACAAAGGATTAAAACAAATATCAGTGGTACATGTATTTATCTGTTTTTGAGATGCGGTCATGCACAGCAGTGTTGTTTTTAGAATAATCTGCATTTTGTCTGCAGACACTCCTAAGCTGTCACAGTTACAATGGATGAAATAAACATCAGCAGTGTTGCCAACATTTAGCAAGATAACTCCTCCTAAATATTTACAATACAAGATGAAATAAAAGAGGAAAAAAGTCGTGTGTGACCTGATTAACTGTGTAAAATTATCTAACTTCACAATAAATGAATGTAAATTAGAATGACTCATAAAGAATAATAATATGAATCAAGGTGAATATGTAGACCATAATTATGAAAGGAAAGGGAAGATTCACAAAATATCTACCCTAGCAAGAAAAAAGTACAACCAAATTTGTTTTCCTTTAATAAACCTAATGCCCTTGCTGAAGGGGAAAGAAAGACAAAAAGCAAAGCTGTACAAAACATACATGGGATTTACAAATGCTAATGACTTGAGAGAGAGAGAGATTAATTAACTGAGAAAAAAGCTCCATCAGGGTATAATCAAATGTCTACTAGAATATGTCACTAATAGAAATAGAAAATTTGCTAATTAATCTTCCGAAGAGATGGCAATCTTTCTGGATGTCAATAATGCATACTTTATGGCCAAGAGACTGAGAAGGAATGTAGAGAGTATGCTTAAACACTAAAAGTACAGGGTTAACTAGAAGCAATCCAGTATTCTGGAATCTTCTGGTTCACCCTAATGAGAGGATGAATTCTAATCATACATTTGGGTATTTTTGACCTGAAAAAGTATCAGCTATGTAAAAGCAACAGGTATAGTCTTACTGATATTAAAACTTTGGTGTTTTTGGTTGTTTTTTTTTGTTTTTGTTATCAAACCCTTGATTGGTGGAGATTTTACAAAAGCCATGTGAGAGGTCTGGTTGAGTACACAAGTCTGGCACTATCAAATGAGTTATTGTCTCTGCTCATTTTCTCCAATCCAAACGTATTATTTTCTCTTAAAGTCTGGTTCAAAAAAAATAAATTCTGTAAATCAATGTTTCATCACCTGAGACAACCACTACCAAATGTCTGTGGTCACTTTTTTCATATCTGGCAAATGGATGTTTGGCAATTTCAACCAGTCTCTTTTTGATCATCTGTCAACCAATGCAGGACCCACCCTGCACAAACCTTCCTGAGCTTCAAATGTTTCTCCAGTATATTAAAAACAGGTGATGAATTAATGCCTATTGTAATAGAAGTATCTTCCACTGTATCAAGCATCTTCATCAATTACCCCCTTCACAGCAGTCACATCCTGCTCACCAACTGCGGACAATGGTCTTCCAAAATGTGGGTCATCTTCCATGGATTTGCAATCATCTTTAAAAAGATGAACCCCACCTCAAATTGTAGGATAGGACAGGGAATCACATCTATAAACTATATCTAAGTTGGCCTTGATATCAGTGGAGAGTAACCTAAGAGTGCCTGGATTTTACAGCATGCATTTTGCTCAGTAGCAGAATTGTTCTCCTTCTCAGACATTTTTACATTACTGTCATTTATCTACGTTGTGACACACAAATATTAGACACTGTCCATCATGCTGCTCATGCAGCTGCAGATCATTTTAGAGAATGTTTTTTTTTGGTTTATCAACTGACATTAAATTTATTGACAGGTTCAAAGAAACAAATATGTTACAACAAAATATTCAGCATTTTCAAATACCCCTTGCAAGTTGTGACAAACATGCTAACAATTTTGTGACAAATGGGGGATTCAACAGTACATATAAGATAAAGACAAACATATTTACACATTCTATGACAACTTAGTGATTCTACAGTACATATATTGTTAAGACAAATATGCAAATTTAGCACAAACATATGGACACATTGTGTGACAGTTGTGGATATTTTACTGTACATATATTGCTAAGACAAACATACGTACACATTCTGTGACAGCAGTGGTGATTCTACTGTACATATAAGCTGCTGCTTCCTTTTGGGAGTGGTGGGTGTAGCACCTCCATTCAGACCTCCACTACCACAGGATTTTCGACTGTTGAATGACTTTGATGACAAAGGAGACACCAAGTGCTGCAAGTCAAGAAAAATTAGCCACAGAAAAGTCATCTATATTTACATCAAGTTTCATTATTATTTCAAATGAACTTGCTTTCAGACAGATACTGTGTTATCCTTTTACCTTTGGACATGCATGTTACTGGAATCTACAATTTAACTTTGGGCATGCATGTTAATGGAAATCTTCAATTTAACTTTGGGCATGCATGTTACTGGAATCTTCAACTTAACTAGGACACCAATGTTACTAGAGTCATCAATATTCTCTCATGATCTTAATTATAATCTGATGATGATTCCTTCATGCAAACTGGAGATTTGACCATTTGATCTAGAAATGTGTTCACATGTAAGTCCCAACACAGTGCCGTAAACAGAACTAAAAGTACAACCTAACCAAAAGTATGATGGACAAATAGACCAGGAATCCTAATTCCAATGGTTCTTGCTTGACATATTTTCAGAAAATTAACATAAGGTTGTGTTGTGAGCTTCCATATAAAAACATTAAAAGGAAATTTTTAAACTAAAAGCATCAAGGATAGAACTGAGCATAAAACGTAGTCATTTTGTGCATCAATTTATAATTTCTAACCCGATCATCGTTAAAGTCTCGAAAACTGTCATCTTGTTCATGTTTCAAACCAGATGGGAGAATCTTTACTAACATGGTTGCCATATGTGATGTAGTTTGTTGACCTTGATAAACTCTGAATAATTCTGTAAAATTCTGTAACTTTGGGAGTTACATCTCTTTGAACACATGTATGTAAGAGCTACACCATTTTATTTTATGAAATTTTTCTAAAAGAAATATTAAAACAGTACACTGCAAACAGTGAATGCAGATGACAGTTGTTACTGAAAATGGACTGCTCCAGGAACCAGAAAAAGGATAATGAGCAGTCTGTCTGGTTGTTTACATTGACAACTTCTATCTGGTTTGAAACACAGACTGGATGACAATGTTAGGGGCCACCTAGTGACAACCAGGATAAAAATTATAAATTGATGAAAGAAATGACTAATGTTTTTGCATTTTTTATAGCCTTGATGCTTTTCATTTTAAAACCAGTGTGTGTGTGTGTGTGTGTTTTTTACAAACTGCTGGGGTGGGGGTGGGGAATAGGAATATAGTATAAAGACCTTTAAATTTTACTTCATTAAGCTGTTTATTTGGCAGTTTAATGAATAAACAAATTAAGGACATTCGATATAATTATATTTAACACGTCCTATGATTAATGCCCAGTTGTTCACAGTGTGTGCCAACAAAAGCCTTTCGTCTGTGGAGCATGTCTAGCAAATACTATGATTTCAGGCTGGATGGATGAATGGGCTGACAGTAGGCCAGACTGACATCACAAAAGCCATGTTTGATTGTTTCTGACCTTGGTAGCAGTGCAACAAAATTTGCTTGGAACTTTATTCGCATTAGAAGCAACTATTATGACTCTCCCATTAAAGTTCTAGATGTCACTGAAGTTTTCTTAATGATGTTTCAAAATTTAAAAATTTAGAAATTTAGAAAAACTAAGCAAAGTGTTAATCCAGTATAATTATTTTTCTGCACTGCTTTAGAAACCTGATTTCTAAAATAGATAAATAAAAGAATCGAGGTCCTGAGAATACCTTCTATTTTCAGAATATAAAAAAAGTTTCTCCAAAGATAAAAATTTCATTTGCAGATTTTCATTTTAATTTGCTACATATCTATTAAAATTATAACTAACTAAAAGTAACCAATATTGTATAGTGTTCATCAAAATGATGGCATGGCTACTGGAAAAGTTTTATGAAATGGACTACCATCTTAATGTTTATAATAGGCTTTTATTCTAAGATGTCCAACTGTACCTCAAAACATTCTATCGTTGATAGACGAGAACTTCTTCGTGTTGGTGCTCTTATAACTGGTGACTCTGCTGATGCCTTCTTCACTGAGTTTTGCTGTGTAGATTGTGGACTGTTATCAGCATCAAACATTAAGTTCAAGTAAAAGTGTCGAAACTCCTCAATATGACTGCGTATAAAAAAATTAAAGGATTTTCATTTTCAACGAAACTACAAAAATAATTCCAATTAAAGCTACATCCATGACTTGCCATCCTAAATCCCCAGGCTCTTTGTTATGTATTCCCCTGCTGCCCTTTATCTCATCAACTAAAGCTACATCCATGACTTGCTATAACCACGCTCTTTGTTATGCATCTCCTGAACCTCTTTATACCATGAGCAAGAACTACATCTATTGCTTTCCATGGTAAATCCAAAGGTTCTTTGTTACATATTCCTCTGTCCCCTCTATACCTCGTCAACTAAAGCTACATCCATGACCTGCCATGGTAAATCGCCAAGCTCTTTGTTGCAAATTTCCTTACCATCTCCCCCATTTATCCCATCAACATCAATAGTATATCACAATGAACTACTTTTTGGACACAAAATGCTTAAGTTTTTGGATTTTACAATTAGAAAAACCCTAGCCAGTAAGAAACTGGGTTGCTTGTTTCCCATCCTCCAGTTTTATACTTGTTAAGATTTCTCCTAATAAACTCTATTATATAGAAAGTTATTCTTTAAGATAAAAACCTGCAATCTGGTAAATGCAACAGTGGTAGAGAAACTGAATGAAACACTATTCAATGAATACTACTTGAACTGTAATAATGTAAAAAAGAAACAATGGAGACAAAAAGACACAAGCAACAAAGTCAGAAATGAAAAGGATATCAGTTCCCTTTCATGAACAGTGAAACAATAATAAAATAGCAAAAGTGAAAGCTGCAAAAAGAAGAGGGTTTGCTAACTTCACAATTAAATGGACTATTCAAACTTTTGTAAAGACTTAGGAAAATAAATTTACAATTAAATGGCTCATTCAAACCTTTGTAAAGATTGTAGGAAAATAACTTTACAATTAAATGGCTGATGCAAACCTTTGTAATGATTTTAGGAAAAATGTAGGATAAATGCAAACATACTTGTAATATAGAAAGCAATATAACCCATATAATTTATCTAGCTCAAATAATAATGAAACAAGAGTCTCTCCAGGAGACTGATGCTCAACTGGCTGAAAAGAATTTTCTGATATCATGGGTAGAATATCACATCAGGTAATGTCAGGATATAACCACATTACATGTTTTATTAAATCTATAAGTAATACTGTTTGGAGAATAAAAAGAACAAGAAAACCCACACACAAAATTATTGTTATCATATAATTAAAAGTATTTTTCAGATGTATCACAGATAATAACCCATTCATACTAGTTTATACTATTATGCTGATAAGACAGTACAACTAAAAACCTTTGCCTTTAAAATCCATGTCAGAATGCTGACTATCAACCTGCGCATTGGAACGCAACTAAATACAAAGTTGGGTCAAAATTCAACTGTATTTGTTGAAGTCACTCTGTTCAATAACTCTGTGAAGCATAACGATGAAAGCCTTTGTCTTGACAAGAAGGTCAATTAGGTCTAGTTTTCAAAACACCTTCCCAAAAGTGTAGCTATGTTGGTGGTCAGATATGTACCGTTTTCATTCAGAACCACTTAAATATTGCAAGAAGTGTCTGAATGAAAACCCAGTGTCAGTGTCACCATTTATGAAGGAGTAGTGATATGATTTTTGATACAGCTATGGTGCCATGCTTGAGAGCAGATGACACCATTTTCAATGGAACTAGCTACATTATGCCAAATTTTTTTCAGGACAGCCATACATTCTGGAAATGTAACTCTACAAGATTGGTCAAATTGTGGTAATTTTTTTTTAAGATGGCCATCCATTCTGGAGATTTAGCTCTACAAGATTGGTCAAATTTTAGTAGATCATACGTGGAATGAATTGCCCATTGATCTTCGACACAAAGACACTCTGATCGCATTCATGAGTGCTCTTAAAACCCACCTATTTCGATTACAAGAACCGACTTAAAGACTTAATAAAGTTGACTTCCTTAATTTTTGTCAGCATGTTTTGTTTTATTTTGTAATTTCATGGTGTTTGTTTCTGTACAATTATGTTGAGATATCATATGAAACAAAGTCTTTTAGTTAAAACACCATGTGACTGACCTATCCATTCAAGTAGTTATATGTGACTATGACTATCGATTCAAACAGCTATAATATCATTTTCAAGATGGCCACTATAGCGACAATACTGGATGTCAGACCAGCACGTTTTTCATTTAGGACCAACTAGACATCACAAGAAGTCTTTTAGTGAAAAATCCCATGTCGCTTGAGCCATCTATTTAGAAGAAATGGTATAAAAAGATTTTGAAGATGACCACCGTACTGTATGTAAAATTGGTATCATTTTCATTGAGAACTAACTTAACATGACCATCTGTCTAAAAGTGACTATACAAAGATTTTTGGGCCATTTTGAGGTTAGATTAGCACCATTTGCATATAGTATCAAGTATACACAAGTCTGTTAGTGAAAACCCCATACACACATGACCATTCAGTCAGGTGGATAAACGAAAACACAATTTTCAAGATATCCTCTGTAGCAGCCATTAAGGATGTCTGAGGTACAATCTTCATTTAGGGCCAACTATACATCATTCATCTTTTAGTGAAACTGTACTGTCAATATGAACATTTGGGGGAGGGTAAAACTAATTTTAATTATGCAATACTTACCTGTCGCTATTGCTTAGCTAATCTATTTTCATGCCAAAAATATACCGTCTGTATGATCTGAATATATCCTCCCAGAGTGGAGAAAAAGTCAGTATGACCCTTTGACCTTTTGCACACCGCTCTGTTGCATGGTCATGCGCAGAAGGTAGATGTACCTATATGCCATCTTTTTACAGATGACAATTACACAAGATATCAGAGTGGGGTGGGAGGAGGGTATTCGGTAATAGCGACAGGTAAGTACTGCATAATTAAATTTAATTTTACTCCCCACAAACTACATTTTAATAGCAGCAGTTACTTATCCTGTCACTATCGCTTAACTGAATTTGTCAGTAAGGTGGGTAGGCTGATGTCAAACTGATCAAAAACAGAAATTAAATGTACTCACTGGAGGGAGAGGTCCATTTCAAGAGCAATGCACAGGGCATAAATGTCTATCTTGATCATCCCCTGCACATATTTTACTGAGACTGGAATCTCTATGGGTAAGGATAAGACAGCCCGAGTCAATGGACAAGATATGAATTTCACTTCATCTCGCCGAGGCAAGGTTGAGATGGAACACAGTTTTTGAGTGTGAGATCCAAAAAGGAAGCTTCACTCAATGGTTCATAAGGTGCTTTGGTTAATGACCAAAGAACACAGGAAAGATTCCATCTGGGCACAAGGGAGTGAGACACAGGTCTCTGACGCTCAAACAACTTTGTATGATCGGCAAGATGCGGATCTGAACTGATGTCTGTGCCATGCAAGAATTTAAGTGTGTTGGAGATGGTAGCTTGATAGCTTTTGATAGTGGATACTGAACATCTTTTGGTTTCAAAGAGGAACAAAAGGAAATCAGCAATGGAAGTTACAGAAGGGTGGATAGGATCAACATGTTTCCTACTGCACCAATCACAGAAGATTCTCCACCTGGCATCATAAACTTTGGATGTAGAAGCTTTCCTGGCTTGAATGATGCAGCTGGTGACTCCGTCCAAAAACTTGTTCTGGTGGAGGGATTGTTTGAGATGAGCCAGGCATGAAGGTGGAGAATGTCTGGGCTGTTGTGGAGAAGGGATCCACAGTGTTGTGACAGGAGAACCCCTCCTGTGTGGTAGAGACCTGGGTCGATCTATCAAGAGGTCAAATAGATCGATGAACCATGGTTGTTGGGGCCACAATGGGGCAATAAGAATGATCCAAGTAGTGGAAGTTCAGACTCTTTACAGAACTTGTGCTAGCAGTTGGAAAGGTGGGAAGGCATAAGCCAATAGGCAATCCCACTGGGAGCTGAATACATCGACTGCCCATGCCTTCTGATGTTGTTGTGGGGCTTAACGCCATTTTTCAGCACACGATAAGCTATACATGGCGGCCAGTATTAATGGTGGAGGAAGAAACCGGGAAATCCCCTTTAAGAACCACCGACCCACGAGAAGCTACTGGCAAGCTTTCTCACATATCCACATTCGCCGAATGCTAGACTCGAACCCACGCAGATAGAGGTGAGATGGCAGTGATCCGTAACGGAAAGCGCTTTAGACCACTCGGCCACTCGGGGCCCCCCCCATGCCTTCTGATCTGGGACAGGAGACATGTCAAAGGGAAGTTTGTTGTTGAGCTTGGTCGCAAACAGGTCCACCAGTGGTCTTCCCCAAAAGGAAAAAAGGGACTCTGTTACTGAGTGGTGAAGAGACCATTCTGTGAGGACTGCTCGGTCTGTTCTGGACAGGCTATCCGCTAATACATTCATCTTGCCTGGAATATGGCGAACTCAGATTGAGACATTCTCTGAGGCTGCCCAAAGGAAAAGGTTCCAGACCTCCTTGACATCATAGGTAGGCTATGACAGAAGTGTGGTCTGAAGAGACCATGACACATCGGCCCCTTATTAGGTCGATGCACGCTTGCAATGCTAGAAATACTGTTTTCATTTCTAGGTTGTTGATGTGGAGGGACAATTCTGCGGAGTCCAGGAGAATTATGCCCTCCAGCTCTAAATGGGCTCCCTAGCCTGAATCAGACGCATCTGTGAACAGATAGGAATGGGGATCAGGAGCATGCATGTGGACCCCCATCAGGAATCTGTCTCGATTCATCCACTAAAGTAAATGGTGGTGTAAAACTGGTGTAAAGAGGGATCAGGGTTGATAGAGAATTTCTGTGAGGTTTCCACCTTCCCAGAAGAAGGAAAGTAGATGACACATGTGAAGACATCCTAAAGGAAACCAATTTGGCAGAGGCATTCAAAGTTCTGAGTAGGGACAGATAAAGGCATTGCCAAGCAGATACAATGGTTTTTCTCGTAGTGTCTTTTGGAGAGCCAGGATTCTATCTACCCAATCCAAGAGAACCCGGACCAAGTTTTGGTTCCTGAGGAAGTTCATCCCCATGTAAACAATGTCCTGTGATGAAATGAGTTCCGACTTCTCGAGGTTGGGTAGGAGACCCAATTGAGTTATGGTGGACCAAGAGTGGAACAGATCCAGATGAAGGGACTGAACATAAAATTGGTGAATCAGCCAATTGTCGAAAATACTGGGGAATCAATGTTCCCTGTATTCGAAGGTAGGCCACTACTACTCCCATAACCTGGGTGAAGACTCTGGGTGTTAAAGAGTTTCCGAATGGCAGAACCCGAAATTGAAAAACTTCCTGGTCTAGGCAAAAATGAAGATATTGCGGTGCAGAGGAAAAATGGGGACGTGTAAGTAGGCATCCTGAATGCCGATGGAGATTGCCCAATCAGACGGATGATGAGTGTTCCAGATTGAGGAGGTTGTCTCCATCTTGAAGGTTTCCTCCGACAGAAACTGGTTGAGAGGGGAGAGATCGATAATGATTCGAAATTTCCTGCTTTTCTTGGTGACCAGGAAGAATCGGGAGTAGAAGGCGGGAGACTGATCGTTTAAAACCCTCTCGACTGCCCCTTTCTGCAAAAGGGTGTGTACCTCTTTCCTGAATTCCACCAGACTGGACTGGGAAAGAAAATGGGGGTCCTTGATAGTGGTGGTTGTTCCTGAACTGAAGTCGATAATCCTCATTTACAATGGAGAGGACCCAACCATTGTCCATGATGTTTGACCAAACCTCTGAGAAAAGGCCTAGGAGAGCATGGAACATTTGGGTAGGGGATGTATGGCAGGAGATGGGGTAATTGCTAGGGCTGCTCCTCCCCCCTTCCTGCCCTGTTGTAGAAAAGGAAGCTGGGTTAGAAAACTTCCTCTTGGATCTGCAGCGGCCTGGATGCGGTGGACCTGATGAGGGAGGAGGTGGTCTAGCAAGAATTTGTGGATTGGACTGAGGTTGTGCCTGCTTGAAAAATTTGGCAGATGGTCCCTGAGGACGATTTGCTTGACCTCGTTTGCTGGTCAATTGCGATAGACCAGGAGTGGAGGTAATAGATCGATGTTGGTGATCAAGTAAGTCTTGAGAAGCCATGGTAAGAATGAAACCCCCAAAGAGGGTCTCGGCTTCTAGAGGAGCAGCCCTTAGAAGGTCTTTACTGTGGTTAAGAAAGACCTTCGATGAGTCCAATGCAGCATCATGGCAGATGTGCAGAAATTCCACCAATAATGCCATGGCAACAGATAGTGCATGCTGGGATGTTTTGGCCTTAGCCACCAGCACACATAAGGTGGCTGGATTCAGGGAGGCCTCTCTCAGCATACTAAAGGAAGTAGCTGAGAAAAGATCAGCATGCGAGGCTATAGTTACAAATAACTGGTTTTCCTGTTCCATGGAATCAATTGTTTTGACAGAAAGGCGTACCCAGGATCCTGAAGAAATACCCACTTTGGCCACATCAGCATCCAAAGGAGGAGGTTTAATAGGCCACTTTGGGCAATGCACCCGGTAGCTTGAAGAAGAGATAAGGGGTCTCAATATAGAGGGAGGAAAAGACCACACTCTACATCGTCGAGCAATATTTTAGCCTTGTGAAAACCTCCCTGATATTTCCTCAATCGTAGATGAATGTGGGAGAAGTAAGAGGTCTGGTTGAGGTGGTACCCCGGAGATCTTTTCCAAACTGGAAAGGATCTTTTAGGACTCTGTGCCGGAGGGTTTGGGGCACAAGTCAGGGTGGGGGTGGGGTGGGGGTGGGGGTGGGTGTAACAAATGGTAAACCTTGTTTACTGCCTTATCAAAGGACCAGACCACCTCTTCTTCCTAATCCACCTGAGATGAGGGAGTGGGCTGGAGAGAAGGTATCACTGTCAATGCTTCAGTCTCAAACTCGTTGGAGTCAATGAGGATGGAGAGAGCATCATCATCCTCATAGTCAAGGACACTCTTCTAGTTGGAGAGTGGCTGGGTATCACTATGTTCCTTGATGGAGGAGCATAGGAGAATTATGTGTTGCAAGCCCTGGTTGATCAGGAGGCACGGAGGGGAGACGAGAATGTCTAACTACCCTCGATGATGTAACACCTCCAGCCTTCCAAAAGGAAACCACTTGGTGTGGTGATGGTGGGACACGAGCCACAGCATCACTTCGATTGATATGGCAAGGTCCAGTAGTCCATGGGGACAAAATGAACCAAGGTCCCTGAGGTGGAAGGCCCCACATCCCATAAGGGTTCATAGGTATAATTGTGTAGGAGGGGAAACCTAAATGGTTCCCCTCCCTAGCCTCAATCCTGTGTATGGATTGTAAATTCTGCACAGGGTGGGATGGTGGAGGGGATAGAGGAGGAAACTCAGTCCTGGCCCTGGCCCTGGCCCTGGCCCAGTACCACGAGGTAGATGAGTGATAGATGGAGAAGACCCCATCATTCGTGTGATGTGTTGTCTCCCTATTGGAAGGGGCCAACATGCTGCCAGAGGCACAATTATGTATTGCGGTGCTCAAACTCCCTGATGGGAAGGAGCAACCCGTTATCATGGCATTCAACCTCTTTTAAGAGAGGGTGCAACCAACGGTTACAGTGCTCAACCTCCTTCAAGGGAGGGTGCAACCCATTGTTGCAGTGCTTAACCTCCTTAGAGGGAGGGCACAACCTGCTATAGCAGTGGTCTACCTCCTTGATGTGAGGGCACAACCCGCCATCGTGTTGCTCAACCTCCCTAATGCATGGTTCCCATGCTTTTCTAAAGATAAATTTCCAGGTCATTTCCGGGGTTTTTCCTGGATGAAATAAATTTTTTCAAGGTTCACATATGACCATTACTGAATGGAATCAAAGAACATTTTAGATTATAAAACATGCTTTTCTAAATCTAAAGATGTTTCTCTTTCAAGACTCTCCAAAACATCTAAGTCAGAAAAGATGATCACATACAAAACCACAAAACGTTATCACACAAAACAAGTTCAATTATATTCCTATAAATTTGCATGTAAAGTCATTTCAATGTACAGAATAAAAATTCTAATTTTATTTTGTTGATCTGCATTATGTTGCTAAGTGGGAGCAACATAATGAATATAAATTAGTTTTGTTTCCTTTCAAACCTTTAATTCCAAAGAATTATATAGCAATATATATATGCATCTTATAGAAAGTAAACTGTTTATATTACAGTATTAAAAAACCCCCAATAAATGCAAATAATTAGAATCTTGTAACGAAAAGAGTTTAACCCTGAATTTATATGTGACAATAAAATCCCAAACAAGATTTTTCAAACAACCTAATCTCCTTAAGACGATCTGGTTAAAAATCCATCATTTAAAAAACATTTTCAAAAGGGTTGATTTAAATTTTGACAGAAGACCTTCAAAATTATATACTGTTGTTTAAACAAGGACTGAATTTTCTGTAAAATCAACTTGTCTTCTTGCAATTCATTAAACCAGTCCCCAAACCTGTGCTGATACAGAGGCTCGTATCGTTTTTTAATATATAGTACAAGGGATGACAATTTCTCATTTCAGCTCTGAGATTCAACAATTTGGACTACAAATTTGGCTTAAAACGAATAGCAGTCCATTTCCTAATCCCAGTTTCCTCCAAATATTCCACCTCATTATTCATATTTGGACATTTAGGTGGGGGTGTGGGGTCACTGCAATTACACATCGAAAATTTGGAATTTGCTGCCACCCTGCGGTAACGACATACTGTAGTTGCTTACCAGCGGGCCTAGAAAATTTAAACTTATGTTATCTCGACTTATACCAGCATGAAATCGATAGGAAAATGATTTATTTTCTCAGAAATGGCAAGTATTATAATCGTACTGTCTTTACTCCGCTGACAGACTAGACAAAACTATGGCCTAGATGAAACCTGACTCGGTACTCGCCATATGCATTATAGCCACATAACTTCACAAATTTCAAACAACGACATCGGATGTCCAATAGTCACGTGATATCAACAACAAACTCCTTTATAATGTTGTTGTACAGAAATTCAATTATATTAAATGAAAGTCAGATATCTTTTGTAAAAACCAGCAATCTGGCCAGTCTGATTTATCAAGCAGAGAACACATGTCAACGTGGTAGTCACGTGATACAACAAAACTCCAGAAGCTGTTCTCGGAATATATAAATATGGAAAATTTTGTGTTCTTTCGTTTTTATATTTTTATTACAACCATTATACGACTTTCATTTATTATTTTTTAAATTTTTTTTCTCTATAACATTTGAAAATGGGGGTTGTTAGATTTGTGTACTCATGCGACTAGCAATGCAAATCGCGAGTACCAGGTCACATTTCATCAATGCTGTAGTTTTATCTTGTCTTTCAGCAGTTTAAAGACATAACGATTTTAATACTCACAATTTTTGAGAAAATAAGTAATTTTCATATCAATTTCATACATGTATCACTCGATCTAACAAAGTTTGCTAGGCCATCCAGTAAACGGCTATGCTTTGCCACCACCATGCTGGCCGCTTGTGATGTCAGTCTGGGTTTCATACCTTCCATGTAAGGAAAGTTACGGATATCGAGCTCACTTTGAAAATAAAAGTCTACTAGACGAATCTCATCCACTGAGCATTTGAATTGACTCAGCATATATGTTTACTGCAAGTACCCAAATGATCCATACTGCACCCTCCGAATATTCTGGTTAGAACTCGGTAAATTTAACTCACGATCAGTTTAGTTACCACTCAATTACGTGACTGTTTCGGGCGTCAAGTGGTGGTATAAATTCCCGGGTTTTTCCCGATTTTCATCAATATTTATGAAATTCAAGGACTTTTCACAGCTGGGAAAAAAATTATCATTTCTCCCGACTTTTTCCCGATTTCCCGGTAAAGTGGGAACCCTGCCTAATGGGATGGTGCAACCCACAGTCATGTGCTCTACCTCCTCAACAGGAAGGAGCAACCTGCTACCTGAAGTGTGAATGCTGTTAGGGATGCGAGAACTTTCTGTCATCTCCATACAGGGGGAAGTTGAACAGCTTCTCGAATGTTGAGACCCTCCTTCTAGAGGGGCTTTAACAGCTGCTGAAGATGTTTGTCCTAACATGTGAGATCTGGAAGAAAAGCCAGAAAAATTGGATGAAGAAGAGGGAATGTTCTTCCATTTTTTCTTTGATAGGTATGCCTGGAATCTACTAGATTCCAGGTGCTGGAAGACCACAAATCACAGATGGGGCAACGGTTTTTCCGAGTGCACCTGGAGCAATTGATGCAGTCTGTGTGTGTATCCCACAAGGTCTTTTTTTGTGGCCAGAGACTACTTTGTCTATGATATTTTTTTTTAATCAGTGGTGCAGTCCCTTGTTGTTGCGAAACTTGACCTGCACACAAATAAACAAGGATGGAAATTATCATCTGCTTATTTATTGCAAGAAACAACATTTTCCAGTTCTGATGATTTGTTTATTTAGGTAACATGCAAATACATGAATGTCAATGCGAGCATTGTACGAAGTTATCATTTTATCGAATTGAAAATAAAAATGGAGGAAATGATGTCCTCAACATTGGAGCGGGGTCATTTATTGTTCCTAGAAAATAGGGACTTACCCGTACCATTCAAATAATATTTTTAAGTAAAAGTGTCTTCCACCATGGGTTGAACATAAGGTAGCTTCCAAATTCCTGCAAAGAACAAAGTTCTAAAGGGGAAAACAAAAGGCTACAATATGGTTTTAGAAACAAATGGACTGTAGTAACACTGACAATTATTAAACACTCTAGAGAGAAACTGCTAACTGCGGTATATTAATTGTCCACAGGCATAATTTCTCAGTCACTACAGCTTCAGATGTCTATATATACAGCATGGTGTCCGTGAAAAGAATGACATATAGGTACGTCTACCTTCTGCAATCTGGCACCATGCTCATTTAGGAGCAAGTATATATTGTAGGAAGTGATTTAGTAAAGACCCATGCTTTTTAAATTGAATATACCGTATTTTATGTATTTTTTCGTACCCTTTAATTTTTCGTATACAATCCAGTTATCAAAATAATAATTATTTAAATGTATCATAATTTTTCGTACATATCACTTTGTATTATTTGAAAAATTCATTAAATTATTGGACATAAAATTTCCACTAGGAAGATTTACGTTTGCAAAAAAGATCGAAAATACCGTATTCCCATTTTGTTTTTAGAAAAATTAATGATTAATTGTTCGTGAGAAAATATAATGATTGATGCATAAGCATGGGCGCCCGCAGCATAGGTCAAGGGGGATCATGTGACCCCCATGGAAATCATACTGCAATATATATTCCAACAAGTTTAATCATGCAAATGAAGCTGAAACTAAGTCACAAGATTCTGTTCAAAACACTTAGTAAATATTAGCTTTAGTTTCAGACTGCTTACTATACTAACTCTCCCGGCCGTGACTGACTGCCCCCCCCCCTTTTTGCAAAAGATCCTGTGGGCGCCCATGTGCATAAACTCTTATTGTCATTACAATATCTACTGGTGTTTATTAACAAATGAACAATGGACTTTACAGACCATACCTTTAAATATTATCGTTAATTAGTTCTCCTTATTAAGTCCGTCACCGTAACAAAACACCACGTGCATTTTAAAACAAGTTCAGAAGCCCTTTGATGTTGTCTTATCCAACAAAAATTACATCTCAGTACATGCTAAAGTGAAGACCACAGACAACTGGTCAACTAGTCTTATTGTTTCATTAGTCATACAAACATAAAATATAAAAACCTTGTCATTTTCCATCATAAATTTGAAAGTCACGGACTCCGTTAAATCGATTCATATATATACATATACTATCTTTTAAGTGCTTGTTCTGTTTTGACTTGGATATAATTAACATTTTATTGCAAATCTATTCTATGATATACCCCACTATTATCTTTATTGGCGAGTTCGAATAACAAGTAATGCATATGATCGCTTGTCCTTATAACATCTGCTATATGGACAACGGCTTCAATAGCACATTGACAGACTTTCATTTCCCTAAAGCGAGCCTCATTTCCCTACTAGCAGCCTCGCTGATTTGACCTTTTCAGTCGATTCTTGCCCTCAATCTGGTTTCAACTAGAATAACCAAAGCACTAAGCATGTTTAATTACCGTGTAAATAACACTGTATAGCCATGTGGTTGTTGTGACAATGTACATCGTAATTAAAACAAGAATGAACTGCTGATTTAGCGGTGTTTATTCCTAATGGAATATAGTAGGGTCGAAATACATGAGGATTATCCCACTCGTCAGGTAACTGAAAATAGTATTTTTTTCTCTTTGCAAAAGCTACAAATAAAAACTACACTGAATAAATACGGTCTTGTACACTGAAAAATTTTTGTTTGATTGATCTCTCTGGCACAAGTGCACGTACGCACGCACGCACGCACGCACGCACACACACACACACACACCACACGCACACGTGCGCACTCACGCGTATTAACTTAAACTTTGATTTCAAGTTCTTTATTTTTTATTGCAATTTGATAATGAGATTATTGTTGTGGTAAAAATACAACTTGCACTTAATTTCTTGACGAGATGGGGGTTGTATCGTTGCGTACAATTTACCAATAAATAATACCCATAACTTATACATGTTCAAACCATCTTGATCATTTTGCCAATATTACACAACATAACAGCTACATATGTTCTAAATGCAGATGAGCTTGCACACTAAGACATAATTCTCTCTCTCTCTCTCTCTCTCTCTCTCTCTCTCTCTCGTTCACTAATAACAACAGTACTTTTGATTTATGAGACAGAAAATATACATTTACTTTGTACGTTTGTACTGTTAGGTTGTCGAGTAGCGTGTTTACTGTAGAACTTGTTCTGGTACGATCCTTTATTTTTTGTACACGGTCAGCACCACCAAATGATAATTATTTACTTTACATTTAATTTTTCGTACACTGAAATTAATAATTATTTTTTCGTGTACGAAAAATTACATAAAATACGGTATTTCTAAATGTAGAATGAAATTAAGGTATGATATCAGATTTAGCTCTGATACAAAATACAAAGTTGCCGAAAAATGTAAATGCTTTCACTTCAGTTTATCTTACTGCAATTCTTAACTCTGAATGATACTTCAATATTAGAGAATGTTTCCCACAAATAATACCAGAGGAAACTGCGAGTACAGAACATTTTCCGTACTTAATATGTGAAGGAACTATGAGTAGAGAATGTTTTCCTTGCCGAACACGTGAGGGAAATGTGAGTAGAGAATGTTTTCCATCTCTAACACCCAAAAGGAACTATGAGTAGTGAATGTTTTCCATACTTAACACTTGAGGAAACTGTGAGCAGAGCAGTTTTCCATAACTAACACCCTAGGGAACAGTGCACAGAGAATGTGTGCGTGTGATTCAGATTTTTAACGTAGCTTTAACAATTTTTCAGTTATATTGCTATGATGTCTGCAGTGTGGCCGTTTATAGTGATGTCTAGCACTGGGGCATCATGCTGCAGACATGCAGCATGATGTTCCACCCAGTCACATTATCCTGACACCAGGCCGACCAGTCTTAACAGTAACCTCTTAATGCTGAGTTTCTAGTGAGGCAGCTGTTAGTACCATTTTTTAAAGTCTTTGGTACAACTTAGTCGGGGTTTGAACCCGTGACCTCCTGCATCCAAGGCATCCACCAGAGTGGTTGCATAGAGAATGTTGTCCTTTCTAAACACCTGACAATATTTTCCATACCTAACAGCTGAGGGAACTCTGTGTTGAGAACATTTTCTATACCTAACAACTGAGGGAACAGTCAGTAAAGAAAATATTTACCATAATAAACACCTGTGGGAACTCTAAGAGAATGTTTTCCATACCTAACATCTTAGGGAACTGTGAGCAGTGAATGTTTATCAAACCTACCACCTGTGGAAACTGTGAGTAAAGAATGTTTTCCATACCTAACACCTGAGGGAACTGTGACTGGAGAATGTTTTCCATATATAACACCTGAGGGAACTGTGATACAGTAAAACCTGTCTTGAAAAACCACTGCTATATGAGACCACCTGTCTTGAGAGACCATATTCTCAATGCACAAATTTATTGATTATATAGCATTGTGACCTGTTATGAGAGTCTACTTGTCTTCAGAGACATTAAGTTTTTGGCACAGGTGGTGGTTCTTTAAGACAGGTTCTACTTGAATTGTTTTTCCTGACTTTTTTGAAGCATGTTTAGCATGCTGGATTAGCAACCTTTCTTCTGTTGATGTACCATTTAAAATACCTTAACTGAATGAACTTTTAGTTTATTCTTACCTTAAGACCTGAATAACAGAGTTCATATAACAGGTGTTGCCCAGGTTACGTAGCCCAGTTATCCCTGGGTAGATTGTGGGCTTCTTGATGAGAGGGCTAGAAGAAAGTTCTTTGGGTGGTTTTCTCTCTTTCTTCGGTGTTGTCTGTAAACATAAATAAGAAAAAAAAAAATATAATCTATCTATCATTCTATTTATTTGTCTATTCTCATCTATATGTCTAATTTCTACAATCTATCTATTTGTCTATCCTCATCCACATCTCCAATTTCTAAAGTCTATCCATCAACCAATTTGTCTATCCTCATTTTTCATGTCTGAGAAAACCAAATATACAAGTAAGCAGAAAAATACAGTTTAATCAGACCTTTCATTCACTAATATTAATACCCAGTAAACAATTTTCATATATTTGAGTTAACACTGATACTAGGACCCAGTCTATTATTTTCTCATATTTGAGTTAACACTGACACTAAGACCCTGTCTACTATTTTCTCATATTTGAGTTAACACTGATACTAGGACCCAGTTTACTATTTTCTTACATTTGAGTTAGCATTGATATAAGGACCCTACAATTTTCGTACATTTGAGTTAACACTGATACCAGGACCAGTCTACTATTTTCTTACATTTGAGTTAATACTTATACTAGGACCCAATCTACTATTTTCTTACATTTGAGTTAACACTTATATTAGGATCAAGTCTACTATTTTCTTACATTTAACACTTATACTAGGATCCAGTCTACTATTTTCTTACATTTAACACTTATACTAGGATCCAGTCTACTATTTTCTTACATTTAACACTTATACTAGGATCCAGTCTACTATTTTCTTACATTTAACACTTACACTAGGATCCAGTCTACTATTTTCTTACATTTGAGTTTGCAGTTCACAAGATACATGGAAGTGCAGTAAAACATTCTCTATTATGTTTGTCGACCTTGAATTGGATATTAGAAGACTACTGACCCTTTCTTGGACAATGTCCACACACACACCCTTACGATAAGCTGGGTTAAGTTGATAAAAATTCATTTTTTTTAAAGGGGGGAAAAACAAACAAAAACAAACCCAAATTTACTAAAATGTCATCACTGAAGGTAATTTTCACAGATTTTTGTAAGCTCAATGAAGTACCAAAATGTAAGCCACGACCTTGAACTTGCCCCAAGGACAATTAGGTCTGGCTTCCAAAATTCCTCCACAAGAATGTGGATATGTTGGTGGTCAGATCTGCACAATGTTTATTCAGAACCAATTAAATGTTGCAATATTAGTGAAAACCCAATGTTGTTGCCACCATTCATGCAAGATAAGTTGTTGCTGTTGTTGTGAGTTCAATGTCATTTTTTCAAGCATGATAGGCTATACATGGCAACCAGTATAACTGATGGAAGAAGAACCCTGGAAAACTCCTACAAACAGGAAGCTACTGGCAAGCTTTCTCACACTGACCAAGCCAATTACTTGAACCCAAATGGACAAACGAGAGACTGCTTTGGACTTGTCGGCCAACCAGAACCCCACAAAAGGAGTAGTAAGGACAAGATTTTGCAAATGGCCACTATTGGTGCACTGTTGGAAGTCTGACAAGGACTATTTTTATTCAGAACCACTGATCATAGTAAAGAATAATAATTCCTAAGTATCCAAGATCACAGAATTCACTTACAAGCAATAATTCCTTAGTGTCCAAGATCATAGAATTCACTTATAAGCAATAATTCCTTAGTGTCCAAGATCAAAGAATTCACTTATAAGCAATAAAAATTCCTAAGTGTCCAAGATCACAGAATTCACTTATAAGCAATAATTCCTAAGTATCCAAGATCATAGAATTCACTCACAAGCTACAACTCCTAAGTGTCCAAGATCATAGAATTCACTTATAAGCAATAATTCCTTAGTGTCCAAGATCACAGAATTCACTTATAAGCAATAATTCCTTAGTGTCCAAGATCACGGAATTCACTTATAAGCAATAATTCCTAAGTGTCCAAGATCATGGAATTCACTTATAAGCAATAATTCCTTAGTGTCCAAGATCCCAGAATTCACTTATAAGCAATAATAATTCCTAAGTGTCCAAGATCATAGAATTCACTCATAAGCAATAATTCCTTAGTATATAAGATCATAGAATTCACTTATAAGCAATAATTCCTAGTGTCCAGGATCATAGAATTCACTTATAAGGAATAATTCCTAAGTATCCAAGATCATGGAACTCACTTATAAGCAATAATTCCCTAGTGTTCAAGATCATGGAACTTGCTTTTAAAGCAATAATTCCATAGTATACAAATTCATGGAATTCACTTATAAGCAATAATTCTCTTAATGTCCATGATTATGGAACTCACTTATAAGCAATAATTCCCTAGTGTCCAAGATCACGGAATTCATTTATAAGCAATAATTCCCTAGTGTCCAAGATCATGGAACTTGCTTTTGAGCAATAATTCCCTAGTGTCCAAGATCATGAAATTCATTTATAAGCAATAATTCCCTAGTGTCCAAGATCATGGAACTTGCTTTTGAGCAATAATTCCCTAGTGTCCAAGATCATGAAATTCATTTATAAGCAATAATTCCCTAGTGTCTAAGATAATGGAACCACTTATAAGCAATAATTCCCTAGTGTCTAAGATAATGGAACCACTTATAAGCAATAATTCCTTCGTGTCCAAGATCATGGAACTTGCTTATAAGCAATAATTTCCTAGTGTCTAAGATAACGGAACCACTTATAAGCAATAATTCCCTAGTGTCTAAGATAATGGAACCACTTAGAAACAATAATTCCCTAGTGTCCAAGATCACGGAAATTGCTTATAAGCAATAATTCCCTTGTGTCTAAGATAATGGAACTAATTATAAGCAATAATTCCCTAGTGTCCAAGATCACGGAAATTGCTTATAAGCAATAATTCCCTTGTGTCTAAGATAATGGAACCAATTATAAGCAATAATTCCCTAGTGTCTAAGATAATGGAACCACTTAGAAGCAATAATTCCCTAGTGTCCAAGATCACGGAAATTGCTTATAAGCAATAATTCCCTTGTGTCTAAGATAATGGAACCACTTATAAGCAATAATTCCCTAGTGTCTAAGATAATGGAACCACTTAGAAGCAATAATTCGCTAGTGTCCAAGATCACGGAAATTGCTTATAAGCAATAATTCCCTTGTGTCTAAGATAATGGAACCAATTATAAGCAATAATTCCCTAGTGTCAAGATAATGGAAATCAATTGTTGTTGTACTCATTCAAGATTCCATGATCTTATTACTCACACTTATTATGTGAAGAAACAGTATCATCTATTTACTCAACAATCATCCCATATGCATTTAAACGAGATAAACTCAATCGTTATGCAATCACCCCATACCTTGAACGTCCTTTCTTCCTCCACAACATTTTTCCATGCCCTAAATACTCTGTCCAACAAGGCTTGCCTATAAAATTTTTAAAAAAAATTCTGAATGAAAGGATTATTATTTAATATTTCTTATTATCAACAGCCTAACTTTAGTCAAAAGTATTGACAATACACAAAACACCTACAGAAATATAAAATTATTGACAACAGAAAAGACACCTATATAACTATAAAAGTACTGACAATACACAAAATACCTACACAAATATGAAAGTATTGACATTACACAAAACACCAAAAGAAATATAAAAGTATAGACAGTACAAAAAAACACCTATTCTGAATATAAAATAAATCTCTATTTTCTTGCAGTTTTGATGAAACCCTGAAAATGCACCAACTGATCCATTTCAATTAAATACTGCTGCCATCAGAATACAGAAAGCTCACTTGACACCATATATTTATTATACAGGTGATGCTGCATATGCTATTTATAACAATATAAACTACAGTGAAAATTAAAACTGTACTTTCCAACATTATTGTCTTTAATACTGGAACAAAACAGTGTTGTGTATACTGTACCCGTTTAATATCTAAATAAACAGTGTTGTGTATACTCTACCCGTTTAATATCTAAATAAACAGTGTTGTGTATACTGTACCCGTTTAATATCTAAATAAACAGTGTTGTGTATACTGTACCCATTTAATATCTAAATAAACAGTGTTATGTATACTGTACCTGTTTAATATCTAAATGACTAAATAGACACTGTAAATACTCAACTGCCTATCTAAGATAATACAGCTTATTTTTACTGATGACCTTTTCCTTTTCTTCAGTACTAAAATGAGTCCACAGAGGAACATTAACAATGTGCACATATTTTGCACTGAATGGAAACTAAATTTCAAAGGACTTAAAACAAAAATAATAGTATTTTCAATTATCCCCCTCCCTCCCCCTCCCCAAAAAAGGCCAAGCAGTTTTATTTCTCCTAAACTAGTCAAACACTTGAAATTGTTGACTTGTACATGTAATTGGCATAACTTGTACATTTACTTGGGCATAACTTTTTAATATACTTGGGTGTAACTTGTAATTGCAATGGAAACATGAAATGAGCAATGTTAAACCTGAAAAATAAGGCAGCTGCTTCAACAGTTATGAAATATGGGGTTCTGACTTTGTTAACTTCAATATCACTAGTCTTTTCAATTACCGGATCAAGATTTCATGTATCCAGCCCCTAATTAAAATAGCAAACTCTATCCTCGACCAACCCAAACAGAGAAGTAACATAAGTGGATCAGCAGAACTAGGTCAGCACCCTTTTTTTCACACCATGTTCATATCTCCATGTTAAAAATCCATCCATGACTTTCTGTGATGGATAACATATGATTGGTACACAAAGTTGATAAGGATGACCTGAATGTCTATAGCACCACCGTTATATCACTCAATGCATCTGTTCCTCATATCTTAAAATCACCCATGTTATCCTAATCTCTGTGACACAATAAATTAGGGAGGAAAAAAAAAGAACAGTTGGATGTTTGTTTGTTGTTTTTTTTACCTTGAAAAGCCTGCTTTTAAATCCCATAACTGGGAAATCTAATAAATTATGCCTTTTTTAAAAGCAGGTCTTAAGTATTGTCTTCCATCTATCAACAATTAAAATCAGAAAACATAAAAGAAAACTAACATGTCTTTGCCTAAGTACACACTCTCAGATGCTAGAATCTGGCAGATGCAAGCATTGAAAAAAGAACCTGTCCTTGATGCTTGAAGCCCACTTCCTATTAGGATGCAAAGTTTATGTAAATGTGAGACAGACATTCATCTGGGAAATCATTCATCACACAACATCCTTTATCTTTTTCCAATTTCTTTGAATAACTAAAATAATTATTGATCCCCTCACTCTTATCAATTACCTCTCCCATGGAAACTGGCAGATTTTACAGCCTCGCTATTTGAGCTTAGAAAGTCCAGAACTCTCCGATTTTTCTCTTTGTGTTATACCTCATAAAACTACCAGTTTGACATAATTAATTTTTATTTGTACCACTCTGGTGGCCTAGTGGTTAGAGCATCCATCTCGGATGCAGGAGTGTGCGGGTTCAAACCCCAGCCGAGTTATACCAAAGACTTATAAAAATGGTATTAACAGCTGCCTCGCTAGGCACTCAGCATTAAGAGGTTAGTGTTAGGACTGGTCAGCCTAGTGTCAGAATCATGTGACTGGGTGGGACATCATGCTGCATGTCTGGGGCAAGTTGCCCCAGTGCTAGACATCACTATAAACTGCCACACATCACATAAAACTAAATTTACTTTATGTAGTCAAATAGTCAGAAGACTTCTGGACTGCATTATATAAACTCTGTAATACAAAAG
>JAECUM010008632.1:0-38229 GCA_016617855.1 Megalonaias nervosa | reverse complement strand
GTTTTGAGTAACAAAACCAACTAGGTTCTCAACAACAACAAAAACAACAAGCAAAGTACAAATAATTGTGAAAATATTGAGTAAATATGCAAGAATTTCTTAAATGTTATGAAATTCTAATCATGTCATCTACACATGCTTGCAAAATTTAATTCGTCCACATCTAATGGTTTTTGCATTATTATGTTACTGAGCTTGTTTGGGATATACATGCTGTTGTAGTTTGATGGGTGGATAGAAGCAAATCAAGATGCACCAGTCCTGCTGCTTTAGAACTGGGGAATGGTGTGATGATGTAGTGTGATGATGTAGTCATATGGATACATGGAGTGAAATCAAGAAGAACAAGTCCTGACATTTTTAAGGTGGTGGATATTGTAATGATGCACAGTTATACAGACAGAAGGAAGCAAATCAAGATGCACAAATTCTACTGCTTTTGCTGTGAAGGACGATGTGCTGTGAAGGATGATGCAATGATATACAGTTAGATGGACAGATAGAGGCAAATCAAGATATGTCCATGCACATGAACTTCCTTGCAAAGAGGATTATCCTGCCAAGATGAAGGGTGTCTCACATTCCTTCCAGCATTCATTGAAATCTCCTGCATACTTAATATTACTGAAACAAATCTGGAAATAAATCTTCTGTGATTATGTGACTGTTAAATGGCTTACTTAATGTAGTATATTTACAACAAAAACTTCCTGTGATTATGTGACTATTAAATGGCTTACTTGAGCATATCAATTTAATTGCTAATTCTACAGACAAGATGTGAAAGTAATCAATGGACTATATATAATCAGTAGCAATTCAAAAAGGATTACAGATGTTCATGAATTACGGTTGGATTACTAAAGAACTCAAGCAGCCTAAAAGTTAACATTATATGGATTCTTTCAGTAGAATCAGTTTGATGGTTAACGTATGTTTAGATGGATTATACTATGTGTGATCAAAGCATTCATTAAAGATGCTACTGGATTATTGTTGGATTAGTCATTACTAAAGAGTTCAAGTGGCACAGAACTGGACAGTTTGTCATCAGTATATATAAATTCTATCAACATATCAAAGTGTGCATTGTCTCCCAATGCTAAAACACCAAAATCTAAACAACTGAAATATCACATGAAATTAAATACTGGATGGAAAATACAGGCTGATCCCAGAGGAAACATGGATCCTGTAATGATACATCATCTCCTAAGCAATGAGATCAACAATGATGAGGACTGTCACAAATATAATCCAGGCAATGATTTCATAAGAAAGGCTAAAAATATATATACAGCAAATTACTTTGACAAGGACTGGTGTGATGAGATGATATATAGAAAATGGAAATTTGTTTAACAGTTCTGATTTTTATACATTCAAATTATAATCAGGTTGATGAAAATCCTCTTGATTTGAAGTCAAAACTCATGACCAAATTTTGCAAATCTCCTGATCTATCCTAAGCTGACCTCTGTGTTCTGTCACATGTATGAACACCTGTCCTTCTGTTTTTGAACTAGGGGATGTACAGTTAGATGGATTGATAGGAGCAAATCAAGATGCATCAGTCCTGCTGTTTTTGAAGTGGAGGATGAAATGATGATTTAGTCAGATGGATGGATGGGAGGAAATCAAGATGCACCAATCCTGATGGGTTTTAAAGTAGGGGGTGATGTGATGGATGGATGGATGGGAGGAAATCAAGATGCATCAGTCCCACTATTTTTGAAGTGGAGGATGATATGATGATCTACATTCAGAAGGATAGATAGGAAGAAATCAAGATGCATCAGTCCTGATGGTTTTTAGAAATGAAGAATGACATGATAATGAAGTCAGATGGATCGATAGGAGAAAACTGTTTTTGAAGTGGGATCAGATGTACAGTTAGATGGATGCACAGGAGCAAATCAAGATGCACCAGTCCTGCTGGTTTTTCTCAAGTGGGGGGATGATGTGCACATATTTATTCAGACACCAGATATGTCTTTTCACATGTTTGCATATCCATTTTGATCACTAAAGCAACAGGAGCCAAGAAACTCAAACTCATGCAAACATTAATGATGCACATAATTACTTAAATGTAAAAAGTCTGGTGAGCTACTTTTCATATAATGGTATAGTATTGATCAGGCTGCAATGCAAGTGTCCAAAAAATTGAACTAAACATAGACAAGAGTACCCTGAGCACATTATGTGCCCATCCAGTATTTAACAACCCTTTTTATATTAACAAGAGGGATATACTATGTAGATTATCTGCCACTGGTCAAAGTATGCAATCTTTAAGTTAACTTACTGGGCAGAAACCATTATTTTCTTACCAGTCTTATCATAACTGTGACCTTTGATCACAGAACTTCTTTTTTTTTCTATACCAAAGTGCACACCATCCATAAAGTTTGGTCAAAGAATTTAATCTAGAACAAAAGTTATTTAGCAAACAAAAACCCAAACATTTTTCTCTGAACCAAAATGACCTCAATTTTTTACCTTTTGACCTCCAAATCAATAGACCTCTTCCATACCTAAAGTGCAAGCACTCCACAAATGTTTGTCAACATATATTGTCTAGATCTTTATACGTGGTTTAGAATTCAAGATCCTAAGTTCTAGACCATGCTTTTTCTGTAAGTCACTTCCCTTGATCTTTCACTCTTTTACCTCAAAAATGATAGGCTTCTTTGTTAACCAAAGTGTATGCCATACACAAACTTTTATGAAGGTACATGATCCATAACTGAAATGTTTATTCAAAAACAATTTTTCATCTTTCAAAGTGACTTTGACCTTTTGATCCCCGAATCAATGAGCTTCTTTGACCTTTTGATCCCCAAATCAATGAGCTTCTTTGACCTTTTGATCCCCAAATCAATGAGCTTCTTTGACCTTTTGATCCCCAAATCAATGAGCTTCTTCCTTACCCTGTAATCTACCAAGTTTGGTCCAGGTCTATGATGCAGAACTACTGTGATTGTGCTGAAAGCATTTTTTCTTCTTCTGTCACAGTGACCTTGACTTTAACATTTATAAATTCCAAAATCAATTGACTTGTTCCTTACCTCAAGTGCAAGTTATCCAAGAAAAAGGGAACAAACTGACAAAAACTTTATAACATAATATACTCTGCCTTATGGCAGGCATATAAAAGGAACTCTGTTTAAGTTTTCTTCTTGTTACTGTTCAACTTTTCATAACATGTAATTTGAATTAACTCATGTAAATGTATATGTGCTGTACATTTAAGAAAATAATGTTAAAGATCTCTCCTTTTATGCTGCTATGTCATCAGCTACTGAGTGTGCCAACATGATAAAAAAACATTAGCACAGAATCAGCAAGAGTGCAGATTCAAAACCACATAAGGTATTGTCACCTTGTTTATTTGTATTATGGGAGTGGGTATTGTAGTTAATTTCCTTTTTCACTCACAAAAGTGAGTGTCTGTGTCCTTGGCAATTTTTTTTTGCATCTGCACGAAGTGTTCTGACTCTATGTTCTTAATAGAAGTAACAAGAAAGAGCAAAACCATCAAGATTCATATAATTGAAAAATATAATTTTATTTCCCTAAAATACGAAGTGAAAGAATTATAAATAACTTACAGTATGATGAATGAAATCTTCATGTCCTAAATGTTCTATCAATTAAAAATGTTTCAAGTAATCCATATCAGTTCCAAAGGTATTCGAAATGAAAGTATGTACTGTAATATTGTAGCCACAATACAGAAGATTCACCATGTTATAAGCCCAAAATGTCTAAATGAATTCATAGTAATCCTGTGACAGCTATAAATCCAAAGTCTTTAAATTAATGTTAGAACAGTCTAATTCCAACAAATAATTAAATAAAATAATTGAATCAATCCTCTCCTTCCAAGTCAGATAATACTACTAACAATGCCTAATTCTACAAAATGATTCTATTATACAGAATGCCAATAGGCATTATAAAAAATGCATTACGAGGCTTGAATGAATCATCTTAGTATTTCAAATCACTGTCTGACGAGATCAGCTGTTCCAACAACAACTAATCATAAATTAGGTCAGCTTGGCCTTTCAGAACTCATGTCCTGGAGTTAGGTCATGTGATGTTTACCTGAACTATGGTACACCTCAACCCTGATGCTCTTGATACTTGGCTCATCTTAAAGTTCAAACTTACTATTGATAAGAAATTTAGTATTTAAAATATTACTGACTAAATAACCCTTAACAGCTATAATTATGAATCATAATAAACATAATATAGGTATACATAGCTGAAGTATAATGCGAGGAATTTGCTTGTTAGTCAACTCCGCTTCAAACTTGGTATTGTTCCAGATAAGATTTTCCTTGCATAAGGATATTGCACTATTTCTTCTGTTTTGAAGGTAACACTGTACTACCTTTGAGTGAAAACGTGAAATTAATAATAAAAGCATTCATGCAGTACAAAACAAAGTGCATGGTGACCATAATGAGTCCTGAACCTCATCAAATGGAACAGCATGAAATGGTTGAAAGGTTGAATAAAAATCAATGAAACTTAACAGGTATTCTGTTTGGAAGTTTTTGTTTTAAATCTTGTCATGGATGAGAATGGCATATGAACAAATGATAGGTCTATTGTCTGTCTCTAATCTGTGAGCTAGAAATACAACTAATATGTCAATACATATAAAATGACACAACCACACTGCTCAGAGAAGTTCCAAAGAATCTATATGTTTCTTTATTACCCTAAGTGCAAGCAATCAACGTTTGGTCAAGTAACTTACTCTTGAACAAAAGTTCTTATGTAAAATGCATTTTCATTGGAGCCACAATGAATGACTTTGGGCTATGACCTTTTGAATCCAAAATCAACAGGCCTCATGCATACCTCAGTGCAAGACCTTCACAAAATTTAGTCAAGGTACATGATCTAGAACTACAAGTTATTCTCCACAAACATTTTTCCTTCTTTCAGTCAGTGACCTTCACCTTTGACCTATTGACTTCCAAAACTAATAGAGTTCTTCCTTACCCTAAGTGCAACCCAACCACAACATATGGTAAATTCTGATGGTGGAGAACTTTAGCTATTAGGCAGAAACCATTGTTCTTCTTTTAGTCCAAGTGACCTTGGCTTTTGAATCTCAAATTGATATGGTTCTTCCATAGCCCAAGTGCTAGCTGCCATCCACAAAGAGTGGAAACTATTGATGGTGGACAACTCAAGTTATTGTGCAGGCATAAAATTGATAACAGCCAACCAGACAGACATCATAACATAATATGTGCTCTACCAAATAATGGGCATATTAAAAGTGCATACTGTCTTTGAAACCTAAAAAACAGGTCACAACAGCCTACTTTTAATACAGAAGCAAAGTATGCCTCAAGAATAAGTAACATGGACAATAACTATGCAATTAACATTGTCACAGAAACTGATATGATCATAAGAGATATACATTATCATTGGTGCATGACAAGAAGTCAGAGTGACCTAATTTGGCATGAGTGTAACACTCCTCAGGATAAATGCACATATATATTTTTATGACTGTATAAGCAAAAATTTCCAGAAACTGACCTACATGTAAAATGTGTACATTATCAGCAGAACATTAAAAGTATGTCACAGTGACCAAGTTTGGTATGATGCAGATATCTATTTTCAACACTGTACAAATATTACTGTTCAAAAAACTGACCTAAACATAAATAGGGTACATAATCAACAGAACATTTAAAGTATATTTCAGTAACCTACTTTTATATGCTGGTGTAGTACTCCTCAGGATGTACGCACATATTAAATTTCTTTACTGTATAAGCAAGAGTGTCTGAAAAACTGACCTAAACATAAAGGTGTACATTTGCTAATGCCCAGGCTGGTGAAGATGACTTTGACACCAGGGGTGCAGTGTAAGATCTCCTGCACTTTAATATAGGTGAGTTGAAAATAGTTCTTTATGAATAAGCTCAAGCTGGATAAGCTAATCTTTCGTAATCTGAAGTAAAACTTGCTCATGTACCATGACAACGCACTGTCACCACATAAATATGTACAATATGGGAATGACTAACATGACCAAAGAAACTATTTGTACTACTGGCACATAAATCCTACACATATTAATAGGCACAATATGTGAATGATTGACATGACCAAATCAGTTATTGGTACTACTGGCACATAAATCCTATGTAGCCTTTTATTTACAGAACATGAAGATCTAATGTATTTTTCATGTGACATTTAATTAACCGGTGACTATGAGTTGTACAGGAAAAAAGTAAGTTACCTCATCATTGCCTGTAAGAACAAGGGTAATTGGGTCCTCAGGGGATAAAATAGCACCATCCTTGGTGCTAAGGGTCAGGGTTGGCCTGATACCTGTCAAGGTGCAATAACGCTGGGAGGCTTCAGCACACAGCCATGATACAGTCTTACTGCCATCTCTGGAATCAACAAAAGGAAAGTATTTTTTAGTGTATCAGTATTAATATTACCACTGATGTTGTAATACAAACAGTTTCGCTATGGCAGCCACTCTCTTCTGCCCTCCCCAGATGAATAAAGTGCCTATTTGCAATAGAGCAATACAATCCAACCAGCAATTACCCACAGGACTTTGATCAATGTGACTTGAAACTCCTCATACCGTTATGTCTAAAATATTCACTCTTTATGAAAATCACGGTTTCTGATTAATGCTTAATCTAGTTCTCTGAGATATTTTGTATCCTCACTATATATGACTTTCACAAACATGTAAAATTTTAACACAGAATCTTAAAATAAATACTGCTATGGGAAAAGTGATATTACATTCTGCAATCTGGAAATGCTTGCTCAAGGAAAAAAGTGAATGAGTTAATGTTAGTTTTTACAAGAAAATGTCCTAAACTATGTCAAAAGCAACAACTGGTAGCCTTTCAGGGCAGGAAGCATGTTGCCTGTCAGGATATTTAAATCTGGGCAAAGTTTCTTTTGAGGCTGCCCTCGCTATGAGAGATGACCTTTATATGCACCATACTGGTACATTTAAGATAATATTTGTACTACACATGAAAAATTGCTGTAAATGGCAAGAAGTTAATGCCTAAATTGCACATGTAAAATCTTATTCTATGCACTGTATTAAGCCTCAGGAGACAGGGCAACCTCTAGCAAGGAAAGGACACAATCCAGATTGGTCATGGCTGTACCTAAAGAGGGAAGATGCAGTGCCCTCCTAAAACAGGATATGTTTATGTAACATGGATTCTACAGACCACTAATTAATCTGGGAACAGTTTTGTAATGTATGTTATGCAACCTTGAAATCTTAAGCCAAATACAAAAACAACAGAAAAAATAATCAAAGCAAGTACCTGTCTTGAATGGGGATTAATAGGAGCTTATCTTTAATCCTCACTTTAATCCTCATTACATCTGCCTTAACCATTGTTGAAATAATGGGCAGCAGAGAACTCTGTATCTGTGCCTCAGCCACAGGAAGTCTTGTGTCAGAGGTAATTAAGTTCATGTCACTTCTGGAATTTACTTTCTCTGTGAACTGTGACAATGTTGATTGTATCAAGCTTCTTTTAGTTGAATTTAATGTAGACTTATCTCCCTTTTGTGACTCAGTGGTGTGGGAGTCCGTACCATCTGTAATATCACAGAAATCACTGTAAACATCATTTATAAATGCCATCTCATTGTTTTGACTATGGTGATCTTGACTGTAATTATCTCCTATTTCATCTGAATCATTTCCAAAAAAATCATGATCTCTGGTGAAATTGTTCTTTTCTCTGTAACTTTTTTCTGACATTTCTTTACGACTTTTCCTATTTGAATCATCTTTTGACCTTTTATTTCTAGTAGTTCTTGAAGATAAGAGTCCTTCAACATCCCTCTTTCTCTTTTTGCTTGGTCGCATGTCATCTATCAACCAATCATTGTCACCTATGAATTTTTCTTCAGCTATCAAAGCAATAGAGGAATTGGGGTTGGATGTCCTATGTGATTCATGTGACAAAGCCGGAGATTGGCTGATTCTGCTTCTAGAACTTCCAACTTTATTAATGGCATTCTTGTATTCCTCCTTTGCATTTTTCAATGGCTGCTGAATCTCTTCCAGAGCAGGGTTGGTGAATATCATCTCAGAGTCTTCTGAATCAATGTCTTGAGACTCTTTCAAGGGCGATCTTAAAAAGAAAATTCAATATACACATTATATTCTGAACACACCAAATTAAAGACTCTTTAATGTGGTATGCTTTAATGACACTGAAAAAGTGAAGGAAATAATCTTTTATATGCCACCTGGGTGTTTCATTGGGAAACTTAACTATAGTACTGTGAAACTTGGTCAAATCAAACTTCATTATTAATTAATTAAATACATGCTGATCTATATTGTATTGTATTGTTGTCCAGTACCCTAATATACCAATGAATGCTTTTCCAATTATTTTTATTCATCTTGTCTCAGCAGCTCCCAGATCCAAATGTATTGTGCATATTTTAAGTCAGGCAAAAAAACGTCTGTAGGTTTTTTATGAGCACAGTGACCTATATATTTTTCTTACCTTTGACCTGCAATATGACTGCTATCATCAGAGTCCGTTTCAAATGAAAGTGGTTTGAGTTTCTTTTGAATTTCCCTTTTCTGCTTTAGCTGAGACAAAGTAGGCAGCTCATCATCACTAACTTCTTCATCATCTTTGTCTTTATCTTGGTCTGTACTTGTCCTGGAGACTTGGAGTCTTTTGACTAAATTAAGAAAACAATGTGTTGTATTAGGTTGAGACTTTTTTCTTGGTTTGTTTAACAAACACTTCAGCAAATGATGCAATTAGCAGGTCTCAGGAATTCTTTTCCCAAGTACTCCTCCCTGGAGTATGTATCAAACAAAGTTTTACTCAGCCCAGCCAATTTTAATCCAGTCAGGATGAGAGGATAAGTGGTCTTCCTGAGCCCTAATTAGACTAATGAATAGAGTCCATTATGCTACATCATTACAAAAAAAAAAGACTTTCAATTTTAGTTTAAATATTTTAAAAACTTTTTGCAGCAATTACAATAGAATGAAGTATAAAAAACCCAGCAGTAAAACCTACCACTTTAATGGTACTGATAGATACATCCAAGTGTAATGCGGCAAAGCAAAAAGAATATTGATGTGAGCAAGTTTTGTTAAAATCTTTTGTCTCACATAAATTTAATGGGAGCTATTAGTGATGAGGACCCTGCTCTCTACAATCTGTTCAATGGGAACTTAAACAGAATATCAGCTGGAAAACCATAGTTTGGAAATGGGCAATCAGATTTTATAACTCTTCTAAATGATGACTCGGAAATCCCAGAGGTCCAACTCATTCAATGTCTTATCAACATAAAGGTGCACATAACTTTGGCTGAAATGCACAATTTCTAATAAAAGTTGTGCTGGAGAAAGCAAAGTGAGGAAAATGGGCATTCAGGGCCCATAACTCTTTCACAACACTTGGAATTAAACTCATTCAGTCTCAACAGTATAAGGATGCATGCAAAATTTGCTTGAATAAAATAAAGCTTAGTAAAGTTATGCTGCAGAAACACAAGTCAGAATCATGGCAAGCAGGGGCCATAACTTCTGTAAATGATGTCACGGAATGCTGGTAATGAAACTCATGTCTCGTTAATCTGAAACCACAAATCAAATCTGGCCATATCCAACAAATTTTGAAAAAGTTACCTTGCAGAAGCCAAAGTCAGGAAGATAATCAGGGGTGGGGGCATAACTTTTTTAATGAGATTAACCCCATAAAGACACATGTAAGTCTATGAGGCAATGTTCATACCAAATTGCATAAAAACTGAATGATTCTTCAGCTATGCCAGTTTTAAGCAACATCCCATGTGAAGCTATTCAATTAATTGTCAAATGCATCAGAATATCGAAGGTGGTTTCTGAGTTATGCTTGTTTGTAGAATAAGCTGCAGTGTATATGTCATAGTGATGAAAAGAGGGCAATAATTCTGTCCAATTTCGACCTGAAAGGATGAAACCTTTAAAATGCCCACTGACATGTAACAAGCAATTCCTGTACCAAATGGCATCCATTTATGTGTATGGGTTGAACACTCATGCTGGTTACAAGAAACATAACATGCAAAGATATGAAATTAATTTTCACAAACCATATCTCAATTTAAAATGATTGTGCTGAGACAAAAAACATAAAAAGCAAATCATGGGTCTATAAGACAAAGCACACACCAATCTGCATCATGATACTCTGAATAGTTCCTGAACTATAATGGTTTAAAGGATCTACTATACTGGAGATGTAACAATGACAACTCCATCTACTGTACTGGAGATGTAACAATGACAACTCCATCAAATTTTGACATGACAAGCTGAAACCTAAAGAACACACATCTATATTTACATGTAATAGGCTATTCACCTACCAAATGGCATTCACTTATGTATAAGAGTTCCAGAACTATGCTACTTACTTAGATCTGCTAAAGAGAAGATGTAATATTGATGGAAAAAGTGCAATAACTACTTGAAAATTGGACATGAAAATGCAAACCTTTAGAAGACACATCTACATGTAATAGGCGATGCACCCACCAAATGTCTAATGGTTGCAGTTACAGGTATGCTGGCTACAAGAAGTGTGAGGAGATGGACAGATCGACAGATGGAAGTGGTGACGACTAAAAGACTTTGCATCACAATGCCCAAATCAACAGTGAATAGACTGATGAAACAAAAGGTCAACTCACTGTACAAAATAATCAGTATAATGTCATATGTCAAATGCATCATCCAATCACATTAAGAGACAGAGGAAATGCTTAAACAGCCAACCCCTATCCATGACACTGTAGGGACTGCAGTTGTGCTATCATATGTGGGGCATAGTAATGGGGCAGCCACCAGTAGCCAAACAAGATTCAGCTCTCTTCTCTTAAAAGGTCATGTCAAACAAATATAGCTGGAGACAGTAGACTAAGTGTGTCAGTCAACTGACTCCACTATGTCTCAAATTGAGACATATTGTTCAAAGGGCCAGGCTCATGGAATCTGCTTGCATTTTGTAAGGTAATGATCTTCAGGAGTTGTATCTGATCATGTGGCAGTTCAGAGTACACCAGTCAAACAACCCCCAAGCAGTCAGAACCTGTAGGGTTATATCTTGCTTTCCTGCCATAACCAATAGAAAGAGCCTTTGATGGTTGCCATGGATATTCTCCAGATAGCATCTGAGGCCATGTACTGGGTACTGCAGCTTTGTCTCTCTTGATGGGTTGGTCAACAAGAGAGCTGATTGTTATTTGTAGGTTGCCTATTGATCGTAAATGCCATTAGAAACAAAACTAGAAGGTGTTATTAGTACAACTAAGCTACCTGAACAGAGCTGAATGTTGTCTGGATTCATGGACTGAGCATGCAGCTGACTCACCCTGCAAGTTCAAGCCAGTGCTATCAGGGAGCAATACTTGTACGATAACTGCTTCAGTGAGGTGGAAGACTGGGACTTGAACTTAAACAAGTTGAGCAAAGTCAAGACCAAGGAGAGGTTCCATTCTGGGAACAGGGTGAGTGAGCGTGAAATAGATATGTTGCAACTGGACAAGTCTGAAATGTCCTTGCTGCAGACAACATAGTCTCTTTCATAATGTCTGGATGTGCCTGCGATCACGGAACAATATCTCTTGACTGTGATAGGGGCTACTTTCCTGTCTTTAAAGAGGAAAAGAAACATGTTAGCCTGTTGGGGGATGGAGGACAAGAGTGGTGTGACATTGTTAATGTGACAACAGTCACTGAAAATGTTCCTGTGCCCCTCATATGCATTCAAAGTAGAGGGCCATCTAGCTGTCACATCCACAATTGATGAGCAGAAATCGTTTTCACACTGGGCATTCCTGATAAGAGCCAGGAATGAATGAGGAAGAACAGTATTGGGCTTGCTATGATTTTCCTGGACACATCCATTGCCAGATCAAGCAGATTACTGATCCAGCATCTGTCCCATTGGAGACAGACAATCAGAACTATTCTGCATGACTTGCCCCTCATTTTCTGGATTAATTTCAGCACTAACACAGCTAGACTACTGGTCCATATTCTCTCCTAGCTGATTGAAAGGGTATCAGTGGCCATGCATGTGAGTCCAGGACTAGAGACACATTAAGGGTGACAATGGGTATCTGCCCATTCATAATTACCCGGGTAATAAAATCACCTAGTGGGTACCGGTTTAGTTCATGTAAAGACAAAAAAACTCCCCACAAACAACATATTTCCAAGTTCAGATCAAAGATTATATCTAGCAATGTCAGGAGCAAGCAAGACACAGAATAATGAGTACAGTTTGAGGTTCATGTCACGTGATATTGATCCATCACTGACCTCCATCTACTGATCTTATATTTTCGACTTGTGCTACCATCGGCTATGTACATCAAACAATTTCCTTATTTTCTGTTTATAGTAACTGTACATGACACATTTCTAAGAAAACAGATGGGTTTCTTGAATATGAAACAATGTGTCACAGATTCATTATAGTTTGATACACATTTAAGTAGCAGACTAGTTTATATTGAAAAAAACATGGCACCAAATATTAACTGAAATGGCTTTCTCGATGTGACTCGTGGATGTTATATGATGAAAATATGTTAGAGGAGAGGAATTTTGTTAAATTGAAGAATATGTTGCATCAGGAAAAGGGCAAATCAATTGCGCTTTACAAATTTTTGAAAGAGGAATTCTACAGTGATGTAATATAGCATTTAGAATTTGTGGACTTTACAACCTTTCGGCAAAAGTTAAAACTGAACTGCATCCTTCCATCATTGGATCAGAATATTAGCCAAGTCACTGTGGCCCCCTAATTGAGGATGGGTTGTCCTCCTGTACACTCTGCATCCAGGGGTATGCATTCTATATGTTGTATACATAAAGGATCTCAAACGAGTTTAATTATTTCCATTTTTGTAAGCCTTGGCAAGCAAAAGCTAGAATTATTAAATGAGTTCATTTGAGTTTCAGTTTATCACAGTTTTTATTTTAGTGTGAAGAGTTTAGCTAAAAAAGAAATGATTTCATTTTATTCATGCTCAGATGCTGCACTCTTCAATTCTTGTAAGTGAAAAAAATAGTCCCAGATGCGAGTTGAATCAAATAATGAACAGTTTGATAACCAGAAACATTTAGATTTTTAAAAAATAAATTAGAATTCAAAGAACAACTTTCCTTCTAAACCAATAGAAAATTTTAAAAGGACAATGTCAATTTTTTCAACACCATATCTCCAGTTGAAATTCCTGTATGAGGTCACATAGTTCACTTGGGTTAGATCAGGTCAGCTGGATTAGTTGATGTGCCATATACATGGATTTCAATAAGCCTGTTTACAATGCTTCCACCAAAACATGTATGGATTCCACTATAGACATTCATTACATATGCAGTATTTGATATGGCAGAAAAAAGTAGCTTTCCAGTTGTTGGATATTTATGTGAAAGGATGATTACTGGATGCAGAAATTACACTCAATCTAGAATAGAGATGTTGCAGGGTATAGTGTTAATGTGTTTGTGACTGAATATCTGCATCATTTGATTTAGAAGACTGCAGTAGTTGGATAGCTTTCTGTCAGTTAAGAGACCTGCATTTCAATATTAATTTTTATTAGTGAGGTGAGTTTATTTACTTTTATAGACTGACATATAAAACATGCTTGTCCTGGAAGCGGGGTACAAGAGAGTTATACCACATGATATCAGTAATGTACTCATGTTGTAGTATAAGTTCATCATGTTGAGAATTCCACATAGGGTAAACTGGCCATATTCCAACATGTCGTTTTCTTCCCAAATGTCCATTGGGCTATGAACTGGAAAGACAACTGCCATATTGTTGACAATAATAGCAAAAAAAAAAAAAATGAAAAAAAAAAAAGAAAAAAAAAAGAAAGGTTCACGACAGGAGAAATTTCACAGACAATCAGTAACGAGAATACTATGCAAGGATATCTGGACCAATCAGATTCCCATAAAGTAAAATATTAACATGCTGACATCTAAAAACTACAAATACAGTAGTGAAAAACCAGGTTATGTCAACCTTTTCACTTACTATACCCCTGATGATAAAAAAAAATTTGAATGGTCAAATCTGATTATAAATTGCAATGTATTCTTTTGGAGGAACTGTTCACAGTTGAAAGAGAAAACTTAAACTACTAAACATCCAGGATATGGACAGCCACCTATTGGGAATGATAGGAAGTTAATCTGTAAGAGTTACATCCCTAATATGTGTGATGTGTATATATATATATATATATATATATATATATATATATATATATATATATATATATATGGAAAGATGTCTTGGTCTTTCAGAGAGGGCTGGATCTTTAGGTAGTGGAGAATAATTTCCTAAAGTTAATGGGATCAGGTCATATGGAGAAATAGAAGTCAGCAACTAAACTGTGTATAAAGTAACAAGTGTATTATGGAAACTCTGTTCCACTTTCATCTTTGAACTGATTTATGCACATCATGACACCACTGTCATTGATGGCAAAAGAGTGATACATTTGTTTCATTGTGCCTATGCAGGTGAGACATAAATGCTCTTCAGGTTTGTTCTATAAATTTGTGCAAATTACCTGAATTGATTTTTGAATGGATGTATATGAAATCCAATGGATAGGCTGGAAGCAGAACAACTCCTGGGACCATGATAGTAGTAGAATGATAGATTATATAACCTAAGGCTGGAGATACCTTTACGTTCCCGCATATGATGTGGCATTTTCTCCAGAAGTAAATTCTCCATGTTCTTAGCCTTTACCATGTCCTCCTTACAGAAATACTCCTTATTCCTCTCTACATAATCCTGAAATGAACTCAGTGCTGTGTCTCCCTGGAAGAAGAAACATTTAAGTGACTAAACATTTTTGGCATTCTTTACCACACATTCCCATCATGAGATTAAGTATTTAAAAAAGTAAGGTGTCAGTTGAATCAAGAGGCCAAAGTGATCCTGATTTTGCTCATCTGGCTTACGTTACTGGAACTGACCTTCCAATCTGGCATTCTATTTCATAGTTTTTGGTTTGGTTTTGGTTCGGTTTGGTAGATTGAATTCAATTTGTCAGCACATGACAGGCTATACATGGTGGCCAGTATCTTTGATGGAGGAAGAACCCAGAAATACCACGGGAAGAACCACCAACCAATAGGAAACTAATGGCAATTTTTTATCACACACCCATGTTAGTTGAGCCATTACTGAAACTCATGTGGACAGAGGTGAAATGTGTAAGTAATCTGTAAAGGCAGTGCCTTAGACCTCTCTGCCATTGGGACCCCCAACATTGTTTTCCAAGCAGCAATTATCTGCATGTAATGGTGGAATATTTATATCTTGTTCATATAGATGATGTTTTAAGCCTAATAAAAATTCAGTGTAGAATAAATATTAGGTCAGAATGCAAAGATATTGTGCACAATCCAATTTATATGAGATTCTGAGCCATCAGTTTACATATTAAGTAGGATCAAAGTCTGTTCAGAAGTATGGCTTTTAAAGTGGCAATAAGCTTCATATGCTAGATCTTGTCATGCATCAGTGTTAGTCATAACTGTACCTATCTGAATCTTGAAGAAAGAAACTTCAATTTTATTCAACGTCTTCAAGACATATCTTTATAGCCCAAATATAAACAAAATTCTTATTAAAAAAACCCCATTCCACATCATGTCATTAATATTCTTTTGATTATGCTTATATTCAAACCTGTTCAAGACTGTACTGCAAGACTCTTCAAAATCTTCATAAATACATCCTCTAAAGTGGTAACAATCTTGACCAATCAGATGTTTGATCTCCACATTAATATGAACAGATACTGCACATAATCCAAAAATACTATTCTGCAAATCAAGTCTGATTAGAATCTGTTTAGAAAAAAAAATCTGTTAGGGTGGTAACATACCCATCCAATAAGATGCCTATTCATCTCATTAATATGCACTGATGTCACTCATAACCAACAGTTTGATAATTGAACATAAACTGCATTAATTCCGAAATATGTAACATTTAACACATAAAACATCTGCATAATCTCTGAATACATGTGACACACCATGCAAATATTCTTCTTCTACAGGTTATCCAAAATTTAGAAAGTTTACAGTGACATATGCAACAGGCCTTACATTTTCAGTTGTAAAAAATAATACACAAGTTTGTTCTAGTCGTTATCAATATTTTTAGGTACACATCTTTGAATTGTATTATGTCAAAAAATCATTCCTACGCCTACAAAATCTGACCTCGTCTGTGCTTGCAATAACATCTGCACCTCTCTCAATCAGAAGATTCATGACATCAACATGGCCACAGGAGGCTGCATCTATCAGTGGTGTGACACCTCTACACTCTGCTGTCCCTCTGTCATTGATGTCTGCTCCATGATTCAGAAGGAATTCCACAATCTCATAGTGACCATGATTACATGCTTCATGAAGAGGGATCCAGCCACAATGATCTCTGGGGTTCATGGGATGACCCTTTGATAGGAAATATATAAAAAAGGACATGAATACAACGTAACCTATCTTAGAACAGGTGGTCCTTTAATACAACTTTTTGAACATTTAAAGTATCCAATATAAAATAGCATGTGGTTTCTTCAAAGTACTGGTCTACAGCACATGTCCAATGGTAGCTGAACCCCACTAGTATTGTTAGGTTGTCCCTACACTCCTTGAAGGACCCTGTTATGATATCCATCCAACCATGCATAATGTTGCACAGTTCTGTTATGATATCCATCCAACCATGCATAATGTTGCACAGTTCTGTTATGACATCCATCCAACCATGCATAATGTTGCACAGTTCTGTTATGACATCCATCCAACCATGCATAATGTTGCACAGTTCTTTATGTTTAAGACAGATACTTTAAGCCTTTTACAATAAATCCATAAATATATATGCACAGTGGGTGGTGGAGAGGAAAACTTATCAGTGAAATTTTAAGTCTCAGCATAATCTTGACTGCAATATGTAACATATCGTAAAATTGTGAAACCAATTTTTAGAGCAAAATATATTTCTTCAAATGTATTTACCAGGTCACAATACCTTTGGCAGAGATGCTGCCAGGAATTTTCTTAAGAGTAGGAGGTCTGCCACACCTACCTCCAGGTGGGGTGGGGGAAACTGGAGGACAATGCCAAATGGTGAATGGTATCTGATTTGATAACATTATTATAAGGTATATGCATACTGAATTGAATACAAGCATTTGATGACTTTACATTGCTTCTTTGACAACAAATATATACAGTACCTGCATACCCAATTTAGTCTGCAGATCTGGTTAATATTCTTCTCTACTTCTTATTACTATTTTTTCAAAGCTTCTGAAAATGGGAACTGGTCTATATGACCTCCGTGCATATGAATAGTCATATTTTATTCACTGTTTCTGGTTTTAAGAGTGGTTTTAAGAGCACTGTGAATTCTAATTTGTGAGCAAAATCCCCTCTCACAATATGCTGTTTGTAATGGGAGAACCACTGCAAAATTGTGGCAAATTTAAACAAATTAAGGAACTGATCTTTATGATATTCGAACATAATATTCACTACTCGATCATGTTGTCCCAAGGATATTTCTGTTGTAGGATCACATTCATTGCATGGCTGTATTGAGCCTAGTTTGCAGCCTTTGAAGAACATAGGTTAACCAATGCAACTATTTTTGTTAGTAAGTGGTTTATGTTTCTTATATTCTCCACGGAGAACACATCCCTCCTTTATGGATCTTTCCTTAACCAGATGTATGTACTCAACTATTCGTCTTGGTTGTTTTTCTCACTTCTTCTCAGACTTCAGTTCTGCATCCAAATGCTGTGGATGAGGTGACAACTATTTCTGTGTCATTGTTGTGCAACATCTTTGGTTCTCACTGGAGTATGAGACTCTACAGTATCAACCATGGTTTAACCATAAAGAAATCAGTTATCTTCTGTTTTGACATTCATAAAACTCACTGCTTGTTATGCCCTATAAAGTTCTGTTAACTCTGATCAATGGATTAAACTGTTATACCCCTCTAGGGGACAATTAAATTGGAACTGCTAGATAGTTTCTGCAAAAATCACAGCAGATCTCAAACATTTAATTAATAGAAAAAACACAGCATGCATTGGGTACAATAAATTGTGTGAACCACAAATAATTTAGGTGATCTTTCTCCCATTAGTTTAAAGTTACATGACTAGTGATCTTTGTTGCAAGAAACCAGCATCTTTGCCTTAGGAAGTTCTACTCCTACCTTGCAAATCCAGCCCTCCCTGGCTAAAATTTTTCAGCTATGAAAACTATCTGTCCACATAGGTAACTGCCAGAGTGATTTCCCTTTGCAAAGGGAATGGCCTTAAGTCCTGTAATTACTTCAGTTACTACTGGAGCAGAAAGCATGATCTCTTAATAAGATGTAACTGCAGGGAGGCTGGGAGAGCATATCTGTATTATGACTAGGTAAGTATTATCAAAGAAACATTTTTTACTAGAAAAATTTATTTCTTCTTCAAACATGTTACTTGATCATAATACCTTAGGAGAGCAGGCAAGAGGTAGAGGGAGTTATATCACCTTACCATTGAGAGTCCATTTTCCATTCCCTAAAGTATGTGAGGCAGCTTCTTGACTGAGAACCAGACTGAAGCAGATGCCCAAGACAACCATAGGAAAAGGAAAACTATTACCTTCTGTGCATCAAGTGTAAATTACCATGCCAAATCTATAGGAAATTGCTTGATGAAGGTAACCTGTTGTGCTGTAGTGATAGGTCCTACAAGATCTAAATGAGCCTTCTGGGATAAATAATGTCTGAGGTAGAAGTTAAAGAAAGTTGATTCCTATCTCCATCCCATGTCTCATATAATGTGAGCTACAGAACAATTTTACTTGACTGCAATACTTGTTGCATCTTCTGTAACTTCATGAACTGAAATGCATAATATGTTTCATTTTGGGTTCATTCTCCATATGCAGAATGAATAACTCATCTTATCCTGGACTACATAGCCTGCGCTGTGATATTGTCCATTCTCTCTTTTAGAGCTAAGAATAGATGTGAACTCCCTCAACACAGTGGCTTGGTTCTTTCCAGTTACCACTCTCACCAAATGATGTAGACAACCTCAGTTGAGGAGTCAAGGCTAGAAAGAGGTTTTACAAAAAAAAAAGACTAATTGCCCATGTGCAGGAACCTGTTCCTGGCAGTGAAAGCAGGGGCCATCATGAGAGACAATGACCCATCCCAATGAACCTATAAGTAGTTAGGGTCAATCAACAAAGCATGTATTTCACTAGTTCTGCCTGCTGTAGCTAAAGCAAGTAGGAAGCAGGTCTTATGCAAGAGTGAACCAATGTAGCTTTCAAAAGTGGTTCAAACAGTGTCTTATTCATCCAGGTTAGTGCCCATGATAGATTCCACTTTTGGTCATAATGTCAGTGCCTTTGTGTGTGTGAAATGAAACTTTCAAAATTGAATAGAAGATCCAAGAGGTCTTTGTTTTGTCCTATATCCTCTCTTTCTATGATGGAACTGTGTGTCAGAGACTGTGGAATGGTAGCCTTTCCCTTTGATTGCAACCATTCTCTTCAAAGCTCCAAAGTAGGAAGTTACCTATTTAGGGTATTGAGGTTTTAAATGGAGAAATGTGTTCCTGTTCACAACACTGTGAGAAAATTCTCCACTTCCCCTCATAAGCTTTTGACGACAAGGGCTTCTCGCTCATGCGATTCTCTTGCTTGTTCTTGCGGCTTGCTTAATATGATCTAGATTCAGCAGCTCAGGATTTGGGTGAAACACCTGCCATCATGCTTAAGCAGATGAGGAAATATTTCAATTTTCCCTAGGGTTTCCACTGGAATTTGACAAGTCTTTGTTCATCTGACTTTTCCCACTTGTAGGAAGCAATCAGGATGAAGCAACACTCCAATACTCTTTTGTAGCACCTTTGGAATCGCAGAAATCCAAGTCTTTTTGGAAATGGACTCAATGAGTTCAATGATTCTGATTACATGAACACAAGGAAGTCACCAGATCCTGGTTGGTTAGAATTTCCATATCCAGATGAACAAAATTCTGGGATGGATGGAGGTATAACTTTTCCCAATACACTAGAAAGCCTAGATGATATAAAAGAAAGAGGAGATTGTTCCTGCCATAGGGTAGGCTAGAACTTACCATATGTTTCTGAGGATGTTGTCTGGGTGTGCTGCCATCGTTGTAGATTACATCAATTGGAACAGGGTGACAACGCAATCCATAATCTCAGTAAAAGCCCAAAGGCTAATGTTGATGCCAAAGGGAGAACTTTGAAGTGATAAACGGTTTCGCAGTTAGCAAAACAGAGACAATTTTCATGACACAGGTGAATAGGGACATAAAAATATACGTCAGTCAGATAAAGACTGATAGCATATTAGTCCCTTTGAACATAAAGGCAGATTGGGTTTGCTGTCTCCATCTTGAATTTTGGAGGCGCAATAAATTGGTTGAGGTGACCTAATTTGATGATGGGTCTCAACTTCCATTTGCTTTCCGAAAAAGAAACAGCCTTGAATAAAACCTCAGGGATTGTGATCTTTGCACAAGTTCCACCACCTATTTTTTTTTGGGATGAGCAATCATATCTCCTGTTATAGAAAGGCATCCAAATCTGACAGTGCATCTGTAACAAGGGGAGAGGAGGAAAGGTGAGGGGGTTGTTCACGAACGAAAAACCGAAGCACCTCAGTGATGTCAAAATTTGGTTTCTTACTGCTTCTGTATGATTGCTTCCTAGGGATCAATATTGGTGCATGGGACTCTGAAGATCCCCTGTCCCTAGGCTTAATATCCTGACAGGGACTAATAGTTCCAAACACCTGTGTGGGTTGAGCGGCGAGGTGGAGGGGCAGTTCCTGAGCTGCATGTCTCCAAACTTCCTTTATTCTTCCTCCAAAGCAATGGTGATCCAAACAGGGTCATCCAGAAAGGGAGAGTATGATGAGGTTTAAGCAACATGGTTTGCAGACAAACAACATTCTGAAGTAGCAAACACCCTATAAATGTCCTAGATGGTGGCTTAAAAAAGCTAAACTTCAGTCCATTCCATGCTCAGATCTGAGTATGATATAAAGGATGGTGGATTTGAAGGAGTTTTGTCACACTCACTATGCATCGAGGCCCAATCTGGGTCTACTTGCAGTTCTGGAAAAGATGTATCAAGTGGCGTGAGGACTCAATTCCACTCCTATGAAAATGTCACTAGGTCTCCCTTGTGGAAAAGCAGCAAACATATGGAAGTCCAGCAGTGCTGGGACTGCCAGCTGGTTTAAACAGAAAATGGAAAGCCTGAATGCTGGCATTATAGAAGACAGTCTGGCTATCACTGGTACTGGCTGCTCCAAGGGTCTAGCTGGACCGAGAGATTTCTCAATTAAATGTTAAATCACTGAAAGGGCATGTTGCTGATGGTATGGTTGGAGGGGCGGATCTGTCGCTATCATCCCCATAAATCATAGTTGGCTGGACTGAAAAGATCCCCATACTGGAATGGCCGGACAGCCAGTGATGGTTAAATTTTATTATGCATTGGATCCAATGGAACTGGTACAAACAACTTGTGTCCTGACTTAAGGCCCAAAGACCATGCTTGGACATGCAAGGGAACTTACTCCCACTGGGCTGCCTAAAATTGCGAAACACTCCCCAAATGAGTTGGAAATGCAAGCAATGAACTAGTTGGCTGGGCTGTCTTCAGAAAAGGTCTCCCATGCTGGACGGTTGGTGGGACTTATGCCCACTGGGCTGCCTAAAAACTGGGGAATACACCCCAATGAGTCAGTATTGCCAACAATGAACCTTGGCTTATTCTGGCTTTCCTTCCCTTCAGTGCTGTATGGACTAATGCTTTAGACATGCTTTTCATACATTTAGTAGACATTTTTCCTGAAATGATACAAGAAGAGAAATCAAAGCATAGATAAGGAAATCAGTATGGCAAGAGGAGGTAATGGGCAAGAGATATTACCCTTTGTCTATATGAGACAGACAAGAAAAAACGATTTTCGTCTTTTAGTAGGGCTGGATTCATGAGGTAGCAAGCTAATATTCCTAACGTAATGTGATCGGGGAATGTATTTAAAGGATAAACTTTATAATGTGATCCATGACTATACCCATGTTATATCAGGGGCTGTCATACTGTCATCCATTATAATGAAACCCATGACTATACCCATGTAATATTAGTGACTGTATTATACTGAGGTCCTTTATAATGTTATCCATGACTATATCCGTGTTACATCAGAGACTGTCATGCTGTGATCCATTATTATGGAACCCATGACAATACCCATGTTATATTGAGGCGCTTCATAATAAGACCCACAACTATATCTATGTTATATCAGGGACTGTGTTATACTGAGGTCCTTTATAATGTTATCCATGACTGTATCCATGTTATAATAGAAACTGTGTTATACTGAGGTGTGTTATACTGTGGTGCTTCATAATAAGACCCACAACCATATCCATGTTATATCAGAGACTCTGTTAAACTGAGATACTTTATAATGGAATCCATGACTATAACCATGTTATATCAGGGACTGTGTTATACTGCGGTCCTTTATATTGATGGTCCATTATATTTCCATATCTTCTCAGAGAAACAGATTATTACAATGTAGTCTGCATTTCTAAATTAAAAATGAGTACTTACTGCTTCCACAAGTGCTTTCACTTTCTTGAAATTGTTTGAGATACAAGCTCGGTGGAGAGGTGTTTCTCCTTTGTCATTTCTCTGCAGAATATAAAACATGTATCAGTCTGAGACTGTGCAAAGTTTGTAACATTCATGACATACTTATTACATATAATGAGTGATTAGTATGAAATTTAAGGACATGAGTGACAATCTGTTCATGTCTGTTCAACATGCAAAGAGGCAACTGGATTATATAATAATTTCAGCCATCTATCATTTCTTTTAATTATTATCTTATACTACTGTATTTCTTTTGTATGTCTTCATCCCCTGGTTTTATTTCACACACCCCAAAAAATTACTTGCCAAAATAATTTTGTATGACTTATAAATTTCAATGCTTTACAATAACTTTTTTTCCTGAGCTGATCTTTCTGGAAACATGTGTTTCTAAGTCTCCAAAAAGTCTCATTGTGTCTGACAATATCTTAACAGAGTTGAAGTTTGCTTCAATCAGTCATGAATATGTACCTAATCATCAAAAAAAAATTTCACTTAGAAACACATATTTAATTTGATCATAAACTTCCAGATAACTAAAGTAACTATCAGTTCTTTGTGTCATTTGTCATGAAAGACTTGCCCCATTGGCTTTTTAATATTGTAACTATTTTCTGTAGACTGCCATATGAGAGTGTCTCTGTCAAAAAGTGAAGCCAGGCATGTGGTTTAAATACCTGCATAGTAAGGACAGGTACAGGGCTTAATCATGGACATGATAGTGTGGCCAGGCATGATGCTTAATCATGGACATGATAGTGTGGCCAGGCATGATGCTTAATCATGGACATGATAGTGTGGCCAGGCATGATGCTTAATCATGGACATGATAGTGTGGCCAGGCATGGGGCTTAATCATGGACATGATAGTGTGGCCAGGCATGATGCTTAATCATGGACATGATAGTGTGGCCAGGCATGGGGCTTAATCATGGACATGATAGTGTGGTCATGCACTAAAATATCTGCATGATGGTAAGGCCAGACATAGGGATTAATCATGGGCACAATAGTGAATCCAGACATGGGGTATATACATGGGCATAACAGTGAGGCCAAACAAGGGGCTTAAACAAGAGGATGACAGTGAGGCCAGGCATAGGGCTTAAACATGGGCATGAAAGCAAGGCCATGCATAGGTCTTAATCATGGGCACAATAGTGAGGCCAGGCATGGGGCATACACATGGGCATAACAGTGAGGACAGGCATGGGGCATATACATTGGCATAATAGTGAGGCCAAGGATGCGGCTTAAACATGTGCATAAAAGTGAAGCCAAGCAATGGGCATAACAGGGATTGAATAATGATGACTAGAAGATTTCAGTAGGTTCATTATCAAGTTGAATATTATTGGTTGATTTTTTTATTGCCAAACATTTGGGGAACAATTACTTATTATTGTTTCCCTTCTTAATGGCATGACTCAGTTAACAAATATATGATTCATTGTCAGTAAAGACACTGTTACACAACAGTCCATGTTACTGTGCTGTTAATCGGATGTGACAGTCATGGTTTTGATTAAAAACAGTAATATCTGTATTGTAATTGCAGCCACAATCCACTTCTTATTTCAATAAACAACACATTAAAGAGTCAGTATGAATCAGTAAATTCAAGGAATCTTTCTTGCTTGTAGTGTTCTATGCAGCGGATTAGTGGTAGTTATTGTCCTGCAGGTATGAACCAGTTCTTTATTTGTACAAACTTAAAAAGCCGTTAAGTTAGGATGCTTTCTGCCAAGTTTGGTTGACATCAGTATAGTGGTTTCTGGTTGACATTGATATTGTGGTTTCTGGTTGACACTGATATAGTGGTTGTGTGAGAAAATAAAAATAGCAACTCTTGACAGATGCACAAATCAGGATGGAGACTGGGCCATACCATAAGTTCACTTGGTTATCACCAAATGAGTTAATAATAGGAATAAATGTGTGCATTTGTATCACTGCTGTGTAAATTTTCTTTACTCGAGGCTCTTTTGATGTATTGTTTTAAAAATCACCTTACCCTTAAATGATCCCTTTTCATGGAACAGCCAGTTGATGATTTCGCTGTAAAACTCACTGGCTCCTCTTCATCTGAAACAAACAAAAAATGTTATGCATTTATAAGGTAGTAAGAAAGCTAAACGAAAAACAAAAGTCATGAATGACTGCTGTGACACAATATGACATGCAACATGAATAAAATTGTCTCTTTGAACACATTTCCAAAATGGCATAAACTTGGTAGATATTACAAAATGTTAATAATAAACATTCATATCTTTCTAGAATGTTGTCAAAATCCATTCACTTGACAAAATTTGTTCTGAAACTATGAATCAGAAGCGGAAACTGAGTTGAACAGGGGCAATAACTCTGTTAATATTAGTGGGAAAAAAATGTACACTTCCTTTATCTGGATATTAATAAAACATGATATCCCATTTTGTCAATAAGATATTCTTTGCTAACTCCACCTTTTATTTAACTAAGTAAAACCCCACCTTTCATTTAACTAAGTAAAAATCTTTGAGTTTAATTTAAATTTTAACACTGAGGTTAATCTAGAGCAGGCAACAATGGCCCACAGGCCAGATCTGACCCATAACATCATTTTATCTGTTTACTTATATAAGAAAGGTGTGGTTTTAAAAATTGCTTATGCAAACAGGCCACAAATGGACTGCCTTGGACAGTTTCCACTTAAGCAAACTTTACAAGATTTTAATCACAATCTATTCAGTTTCTCCCCAAATGAATGAGTTAGAAAGGAGAAACTATACACTGACATAATTTCTGGAATAATTTCTAAATTTTTACTTATCAGTACTGGGATTTTCATTTGTAATTTTCTTCATAAATAGTTGGTACACTTATCTCAACAAATGAAAAAAATCCTACTTGCTGAACTAAATTTACAACTTGTCCAGGGCTTCACTGAAAGAACTGAGTTCACAATGACCAATCTATATGTGGATAATTATGACAACTATTTGAATTAAGGTTTCGCAAAATCACAATTTTTATGTGTAGATCAATGACTATTTTTAAAAAAAAATTGGAAACACCAACACTTCTTTTGGCCAAAATGGGCCTGGTATCACTCATCTGGCTTTCAAAATTAAACAGCTGACCATCAGTTAAGCAGGTTTACGTAGTATTGTAAGAATTTCCAAAATTTTATAATATCCTGATAAAAACTCTTTCAAAAGATATAAGCATAATTAATATCCATAGTTTCTTTCTCAAAATATAACTCATCCAATATCATGTCATTATGAAACTCATCAAAAAGTCTTGAAAATAATAATAATAATAATAATAATAATAATAATAATATTTATTCAGTGTGACTTATTTAGGCAAGGAGTATTTTCCATTGTGGCCCTCTAAAGAAAAAGGATAACAATATGCATCATAGAAATGACTTTATTTTAACAAGTCTTTAGTATTATAAAATACTAAATTCAATAGTAATGTATTAGTAACATGTACATACTCAAGATTCACAGATTCTGCATGCATTGAAAGCTTGTTCCACAGAACTATACCAGAGTATTGGAAGCTTTTCTTAAATTGGATTGTTCTTGGTTTTAGTGGATGCAAGTTTCCATGTAATTATCAGCTGATGATGTACTGAATAAGGTCTGACTAAATCCTGAAGATACTCTGGTGCAGCTCATGTAGACATCTATATACAAGAGCTGCCTTGAGAAAATCAATTCTTTCATGTATTGTACATCATTTTAGTTCTGTAAACAATGCTTTTGATGAATAATCAATGGACGCTTCTAAAATAAATGGTTGCCCTTTTTTGAAGTTTAAATCCTGTGAGTCTGAGACTGGAATAATAAGCCTTTGTTGGAAGAATATATGAGACATTATACAGAATGCGAGTTTACGTAGGTAAATATTTCTTGATTCTACTGGACTGCAGAAGTTTTTCACCTCATGCCGAATCCAAAATATTATACATTACTACACATTATACACACCAAAATACAGTAACAGCAGCCATATTTGATGGCACTGGGGATGTGCCTTTAGCTCTGCCTATGAGGCATGACAATCCTAAGTTGAATATCACCCCGCCTATGGGGTGTGAGGGTTTAAACCAAATACACCTGTGGCCACCTAGCACAGGGGTCGGCAACAAATGACATGTATGCCACAAGGTGGCATGTAAAGAGGTTTTGTGTGGCACACAAAAGGGCAGCCAAAAATCTCGATTTTAACAGTGTTACTCTCTTACTGGTGGCATGCACTCATTCATTTTGTAATTAATCTGGAAAAAGTGCCACGCTATGTATAATAGGTTGCTGACCCCTGATCTAACAGGTAGAAGAGTTAACCTGTAAGAGTTACTTATCTTTGTCTATATATGATATATAGACAAAAATATTTTTTCATCTTTAGGAGAGGACTGATTCAGAGGGAGCAAAGAAAGTTATCCAAATGTAATGTTATCAGGTAATATATTTGCTGGAGTAATTTGAAAGCCCTCCGTGCTAGGATATTTTCTTTCACATACTGTCAAACTCTAACAGGCAGTTTATGACGAGTCATTTTTCTTTTTTTAAGATCACTTGGCCTTATGGCCAGGTAAGCTAAAAGCTGCCACCATACCTGATGAATCTGAAAGGTCTGACATGACAACCTCCTCCTCATCAACCTCTTCTTCCCCTGGCTGACTATCCTCCTCCTCATCTGAGGTAATGCCAAACTTCTCCCTCAGCCTCTTCAGCTTCTCCTCCGTTTGCCTCCTATGGTTCTCCTGCTTAAAATACTTCTGCATCTCAACCAGGGACATCAGGCACTGTACCTAAGTAATATACAGTAGCATTATGCCAAAATTCATATTTCATGCATTGTTTTTGTAGAATATTTACATTTGGTAGATGCTGGAAGTTTTAGATTGTGCAACAACAAAAAAAGGAAATAACAACCCTAAATGTTTTAAAAACAATAACAGCGTCCATAATGCAAATAATAAAATTCAACCAGTGAAAACGAAACCAGCACATGTGGTACAGATAGGGTGTCCAACTAACAAAAAAGAGGAAATAACAACCCTAAATGTTTTAAAAATAATAACAGCATCCATAACACAAATAATAAAATTCAACCAGTGAAAATGAAACCTGCACATGTGTTACAGATACTGTGTCCAACTAACTAGGTATGAAAAGTCCCTCAACTTAAAAATAAATATGAAAAACTATTCACTCAAAATCGCAAATAAAGTTACAAGTTCATACAGAAACCTTAAAACATACCACACCACACTTATTTGAAGGTGGAAATAATGAACAAAGATCTTAAAGGATTTGTGGAGGCTGTGAGGGACAATGTTGATAATACCATAGCAGAAGCTTAAACAATTAAAACAACAGGTAGCCACCTAGTAGTGGTTAAAGGAGTTAATGAGAGTTTGTTTCCTTTGTTTATATGATATCTAGATGCAGAAGAAACTCATGTTTCTGGATTTGTTGGATTCAAAGGCAGGAGAGCTTATTTCTATAACATTAATGTGATTGGAGAATATATTTTATGGAGGAACCATTTTTCTTCTTTTACTCACACAGACCTTAACCTTTGACCTTTTGATCCCAAAATCAGTAGGGTTCTTTCTTACGCCAAGCACAAGCCATCAACAATGTTTTGGTAACTGTAGATGGTGGACAACTTGATTTACTGTGCAGAAATTAAACTCATGCGAAACAGATATACAGACATCAAAACATGATATACTCCACCTTAAGAGATGCGTATCAGAATTTTAATGAAGTGGGTATTTTTTCTAAAGATGAAACACTAATGCAAAAATAGAGAATGGATACTTAGAGTGAACTACTGCAAGTGGCCTTTTGAGACTAGCTATTCAAATCTTGAACAGAACAAAGTAGCCAACCATTCAGCATGCTTATCTGAAATTCAGGCACAAATTTTCCTAACACTGAGTAGGTTTTGTGGAATAATCACAACCTAGTACTTAAATAAATAGAACACTTCCACAATGACTTTCCAATCTTGTAAGAAACCAGTTGATACATGTTGTTAGTTCTCATGGATAAAACATGCCGTGTCTATTCCTCAGATCCAAACAGTATAGCTTTTAAACTTTAGTTCACCTGTTCACTGTCAAATGCATTCTGGTTTCCATATAAGTATCAATTAGACACAATAACTCCAAGTGCTGAGGTATTTCAGTTGTAAGTGCTGCTGACGCTATTCTTAGTATAGTCTTTATTTCTGCCAGATCTTTTGCATGGCTCTGTGAAATCTCCACAAAATGAGGGTCTGTTACAAAATGCCTTGTTTTCCTTGTAACAACAGAACAATGTTTCTCCAAAAGTGATTTAATTTCCTGATGTGATTACGTCACATGATCTGTTATTGTGATGATGAGATGTTATAGTTTCAAAAAGATACTCAGTTTTGTGGACTGATTGAGAGCATGGCTAATGCTAAAGTTTCCGTATAAAATATGATGTTTAATGATATCCTTTAAAACTTGCAAAAGAATTTTTTCTTGAATGATCACATACAGAATGTTCAGATAAATTCATAGGAAGAAATGTCTTTGTAGTTTCACATAAAAGTTCTGACCAAAGTGCCTTATATTCCCAGACCCTCATATGGCAGACATCTAAGCCACAAGAGAGACTGGTTGAATGGGGCTATACTTTTTATACCCTTACACTGATGTCCTTATAAAACCTTCCACTCAAAACTTTATCCTCAAAAAATGATGATTATTGCAGGATTTTTAAACAAAATTATGGTTCAGACAGAAATTTCAAACTGAAATTTAAGGACATTTTAGGGCCTTATCACCCCTTTTTAAGGCCCATTAAACCAGATAATCTTAACTTTTGCCAATCTGTTTCTGCAGGTTTTTGACACTGTATCTGTGCAAGTCTTCATTTTTATATCTGATTCTCCAGTCTTTTTGCCCATTGTCCAAATGCAACATTATCACACAACACAGATTTAACAGTCCTTTAATGCTTCTTCTAGTTTCAAGCTTAGATTTTTCTTTGCTTTTTTTTTGTACAAGTTGGAATGGACAACATATTCATCGGCACCCTTATAACATCTACCATGGCATGTTTGCACTGACTCTTTAATTCTTCAGTTTAATGCAATAATTGCACCTTTATCTTTTCTGTGCAAAAGTTTTCTTCTTTTTCCATCCTGGGTGTAAGTAGGTTTCATATCTACTTCTGACTGCTCCAGTGGCCTAAGAGGTTAGAGCATCTGCATTGGATATGGGAGGTCGCAGGTTCAAACCCTGGCCTGAAGATTGTGCTGCCTTTTCTGTTATTTCAGAATTATTTTATTTTCTCTTGATCAGTCGGAATATCACTGTTGCCTATAAAATGAAATGGCGACAGCAATTGGGTATGTATGAGATCCAATTAACATGTAGTGGATATAGTGGTAACCATTCAATTAACACTGTAGTGGATATAGTGGTAACCATACCATCCAATTAACACTGTAATGGATATAGTGGTAACCATACCATCCAATTAACACTGTAGTGGATACAGTGGTAACCATACCATCCAATTAACACTGTAGCGGATATAGTGGTAATCATACCATCCAATTAACACTGTAGTGGATACAGTGGTAACCATACCATCCAATTAACACTGTAGTGGATATAGTGGTAACCATACCATGCGAGTACTTTGCACATCTTGACTGGCTAGTTCAATGGTAACTAGTATACGTTATTCTATATTTCAAACCAAATATTCACTGTTGTTTTCTCCATTTTTTAAAACTGCTTCAAATATAGTTCTTTCTGTGGAACACAGGTCTGATCATGTGAAACTCAATGACTTTTAAAGGCTCTTGACTGAAATCCAAGGACTTTTCTAGACTGTGTGAACAATGTAAATTCACAATGCAGAATTTTTACTGAAAATTTGTAATAATTCCACAAATTCCAGAGTAGTTGGCATCTCTGATTCTGAGTTACCTTCTACTGAGAGGGCAACCTGTTAACTGCCCCTGCTTATTTCAGTTTAAATGACCATAAAAAGCAGACAGTATGTTCCTATATGGCAAGTGAGCAGCAATGATCAGTAAGCATTGACTCTTTAATTTATATTTTTAAATCTACAGCTACTTGTTGTGATTAGTTGTAGGCTTTGAAAATTAGCTTATTTTGAAACGTGCTTTACTCCAAATGCTCAGAAAGACAAAGGCAGCCAGTGCTATGTGCAGTCTTTAGAGATAGTAGGTAACACAAGAAACACCTGTAATCGTCTGTGCTTGGCCTTCCTTGAGAATTCATAAGCCTTGAGACAGGACTCACTCAGTGTCTTGTATCCCTTTCCTTCCAGTTCCTGAGCTTCTGCTATGTTTAGCCAAGACCTGCATATCTAAAAAGGAAATAAAATCTTTTCTGATCAAAATGATGCATTCAGATAATGATAAACTTGCAAAAATTAGCAAGATTATTTAGTACCATTATTAGCACCCTACCTCCTGCAATGGGGAGAACTAAAGCAATCCTATATCCATCAATGGAGCAGCCACCTTTTTTTTTTCCAATTTCAACTGACTTGTACTAAAGCAATCCTGTGTCTGTCAATGGAGCAGCCAGGTGTGAATTACACCTAGTTGCTTTTTTTGTACCAGTATTAGTATCCTAACCTGAAATGGCAGGGTACTAAAGCAACTCTATAAATTGAGCAGCTTGGTGTAAACTGCACCCGGGTGGGTTTTTTCAACACTTTTGCTCATATTGATAACAATGAATACTATTACTTACTCAAGTGTCCTTAGTTTATTCCCGGTGAAAGAAATGCAAGATCTTATGCATAATAGCAATACTAAATGTAAACTTCGCCTTGTTCTGTTAGGAAAGCAAAAATGACTTCACTCTGTGTTTTTTTAAATGTACAATGAGTGACAGTGCTTTATGATGTTAGAGATGATCCCTCACTGTAGCCAGGTCACTGTAGCCAGGTATTTCGGCTAATTCTGAGTGTTGTATTTGTAGTCCAAGGCAAAATATAATGTATGTGGTGTTGATACTAACTGCACTGACAAACTCTTGCACCTTCACATGCATGTGTTTAACAGCTGACTGACCATTACCATTCCTGAACAAGTTATCACTGCCCAACCTCCACAAGTTAGGCCTACTGTTTCATGATTTAATGATGAAAATATACCAACTTCTGTTTTGAAACTTAAACATGTGTAAATAGTAATCTGTTTTTAAGAACAGGATCAGCAAAGTGCACTTTCTAATTTATATTTTAAAAAATGAAGACTTTAACTGTCGTGTTTACATTATTTTCTTTATAAAATATCAGTTTGAAACTAATGGTGGACATCACTTTTTCTAGGAAATACCATTTCATTAGATTGTGTCTTTTCATAAATAATTGGGCAAACAGATTAAGGAATTTATGTAATTCATTGAAAGCAAATTCTAAATTTAGCCTAAAAAAATGTACCCACACAAGTCAGAAACATATGGAACAATGCTATGTTGTGGAATTTGAAAAGTTCTGAACCTTGTAAGGTCAAGTTTATTTCTCTGGCATCAATCATTTTTGTGAAAATATGATAAAGCAGTGAAGCAAATTCTATTTTAACCAATGCATGATGTTACAACAAGTATGTAAGCAAATAATAAAACCATGAATCTGCAATCCTATAGATTATTGTAATGTAGATAGAAAGTGAATGGTTATATTATGAAACTCCCTCTTTCTAAAAACAGATGCATTCGCATGGTATGCATGGCACCATATGTGTTCTTGATTGTGTCAATTTGGTTGGAAAGAAGAGTCTAGTTCAATTATATATCAACTTTAATGCTCTGGAGTGATGTGAATGGTCACAGTAACATTTTATCAGGAAGAATAAAATTAGGATTTTAAGAAATTATTTAAACTTCCTTTTTATAGTGAACTTCCAGAAACTTAAAAAATGTTTTAAGTGGCAGTTGATTAAACAATTTTACAAACTTGCAATTAAAAGACTGTAATTTCGTTATTCCTGTCAGTTAAAATTAATTACAACGTATAGTTTCAGCTGTGCTCTTTTCAAGTCATATGGCCAAAATACACTGCATGTATCTCTGCATCCAAATATACACACTTTGATGTATTATTAGAATGGGTATGAATATAGTAATTTTTATGCTGGTATAAACTGTGTTTTAAAATAAAACTTATAACACAGATATTTTTAACCGAAAAATAAAGTATAACTTAAAACCAATGCAAAATGCATACTGAGAAACTGAGGACATAATTTAAATAAGTGAATGAAAGCAAGTTTGTAAGTAAATAGTTTCTTCAAGACTACTTACCCAATCACATTACGCAGGAAAATTAGCCTTCTACCTCGCAAATTCAGCCCTACTAAACGACAAAAAACCATATTGTCTTGTCTATTTCAAAAATAAAAAGACAAAGGGCAATAACTCTTACCCATTACCTCCCCTCAGCACCACCAGGAATAACTGTTTTTGGTTGAGCGAGATACTAACAAGAATGCTCGCATGGAGGGGTGGTTTGGAGGGTTTGTAAGTAATGTGATTGGGTAAAATTTGCTTTCTCGTTCATATATATTCCCCAATCACATTATGTTAAAAGAATAAGTAACAGGAGGGGGGGATGCTGAGCAATTTACCTCTACCTCTGTGCTGATTGATTTGGTTGGGTCTGGTGCCTATCTGTACTGTTGCCACCAGACCTACTAGATTCAAAGTCTGCCTCTGTGACACTAAATCTCTCAGACAAAAACTCGAGACGGTTAACTTTGCATGCCAGCCAATAGCTTCTATTATATCTTGGATCAAATGTTATGTTCAAACATGAGGCTTGCCAAGACGGTTCTAATCTTGTGAACGGTAATTTTCATAAGGTGACTCTAATCGTGTGAGACCTCATCATACACAGAGCATATAACCCACTTCAGCCACAAAACAAGGGCTTGAGGGGTGATATTCTGTTTCCCAGCTTTGACTTGCCTGTGTGTTTCAGGTAGTGCTTGAGAGCGAGAACAGGATCTTACATGGCTGCTGCACTCAACCTGTCTATGGATGAGAGGGTGCAAATGATAACTCTTTGGTTATCTACAGAAGGTAACCTTTTCTGGCTATAAAGCCTGGTTGTGTCAAGAGAACCACCGAGCCATCTGATCTGAACTGAAGTTAGTTCAGCTTGACAGAAAGGGCATGTAGCTCGCTTACCCTGCATGCGGAAGCTAAAGCTATCAGGAAACATGTCTTTTATTATAGAAACTTTAGCAAAGCGTGGGCAAGAGTCTTGAATTTACTAGAATTGAGCCATTTTAAAATCAATGACAGGTTCCATTTTGGAAACAGAGTGAGGAATTTTGATCGATTGAGATCAAAATATAATATATCTGCCAGGATGCTGGAATGTATCCAATATCATAGAATGGTAGCTTTTGATAGTGATTGGATCCAAATGTTTGTTCTCAAGTAGCCAGAGTAAAAAGTCTATCAGTTGAGGTACTGAGGCACTCAGAGAGACAATGTTAACTGGTTTGGCACCAGTCCCTGAAAGCATGCCACTTTCCCTCATAAACCTTCAGAGTGGAGGGCCTTCTTGCTCTCGAGATTCTCTCCACAATTGAAGGTTTCAATTGTTTGTCTCACATGGCTCTCCTGATAAAAAGCCAAGTGTGAAGAAAAAGATGTACCCAGCGGGAATGGAACATCCGTGACCATAGTTGCTTGAGAAGATTTGGGATGGCCGGGATCTTCCTGGGTAGATCAAGTAGAATGGTGACCCAGGACTTGTCCTATCTGAGAGGGACTATCCAAATCATCAAGCAATTCTGACCCTGTAATTTCTGGATTAATTTTGGTATCAGCATCATTGGAGGGTAGGCAAAAGCCCACAACCCCTCTTAACTGATTGACAGTGCATCCATGGCCCAAGTTTCTGGGACTGGAGAGATGAAGGTGCGTAACTTGTGATTCCACCTCCTCATGCGTGCATGCACATGCATACATACACACATATATGTACACACACACAAAAACCTGGTAAGCATACTGCAAAATGATCAGTCTTAGCTCATAATTATTCATCCAAAGTATGAAGAAAACATGTCAAGGGGTTTAATAAAATACACACTTAAAAACTTCAACCAATACCTTTAATGCAAAATTTCTGACTATGACCTTGACCCAAATGTCAAAGCAGACATGCCTACCCCAGAAAATGTTTTTGAGGGATGCAACCACCAAAAATGAGGGACAGAGCATGAAAATGAGGAACATGTTAGCTCAAATAAACATAACAAATTCTTTATAAACATCACTTAATACCGGTAATGCATGTTTACAAAATATATTTAAATATAAAGCCCAGAACACACCTATTTACAATATACACAAATATACAAGATTCAAGTCCAGGACTACGCAGTTCATCCTAAGGGACCTGTAGCAAGCACTTTTCAGGTCTTGCAGCTCAAGGAATGACATGAACTTGTAATTCATTCTGTATCAGATTACAGTGGCTATTTAAACCATTGTGCATGCGCAGAACTGACAATTTCCTGCTCACTAGTTGGTGAATGCATATTTTATGACATGCAGACTTTTTATCCCCACTTTTGCAGATTTTCAATGCTAAAAGTGTATTTGCAGGATGCTAAGGCAAATTTGGGCATTTTGTGGAACTAATATGCAAAATGAGGGATGGTAGGCATATCTGTTGAAGACAGTGAGCATGTCACAGAATAAATTGTCTTAGTTTTACAATGAAAATCCATCAAGGTGTTTGAGAAATAAAAGCAAATGAAAAAAACTTTAACCATGACCTTAAAGCAAATTTCTAAGACAGTGACCTATTTTGAGTACTGATTTATTACACTAATGTTGCTGAGATTTACTCTTTATGTTTTTTTCTGTTTTTAAGTAAAGTACCATTGATCATTCATTGTCTATCAGAGAACAGTTTATGTGAGGCTTGATTAGGTCAACTAAGAAAACCATGGTCTACACTATGAGCAGTCACTCACATTCCTATTGTAAACGTATGCAAAACTTTCTTCTTCTATCCCTGTTACACTGACACCAACTTAAATGGGTGAACATTACAGAATAAATTTCTTTGCTTTATTATGAAGCATCTATTTTATGAAAAGAATGGATCAAAGAGTTAAGGAAATGTCAGCAAATGAAAAGCTTTAACCAAAATCTTCATATAATCTGTTGAAACCACCAATACTATTATGAAAGTGGCAATTCTTTTTTATTTTTCCATTAATGTGAAGATGATATAATTCTGGTAAAGTGTATTAATAGATTGTTCTAAATTACTTGTGTTTAGGTGGTACACTTGAGGTGGTACTCATATACCAATTTTTGGGAGTATGTGTGGCATCATGCAAACATCCTTATTCTGATTTGATCTGATCCTTATTCTGATTTGTCTCTATGCAAGTTAGTATTTAATACCAAGAATACGCATACAGAATGCACGTTTTGATAACAATTATATTTTACGATACAACAGACAAACCTGTTCAAAGTTATCTCCCTGCAGGCTGACCTCCAGCTTGTAGTGCTCAATGGCTTTTGAGAACTGTTTGTCATCTTTGTAAGTCTGGGCCAGGGACACGTAGATAGGGATCAGGTCCTTCTCTGGCTTCCCTAATGTCTTCATATAACTGACCTGATTAGGAATGGATATCTTGATAAGGGTCCAATCCAAATGTTTTAATTATCTCTTTAATAGGTTCAATATTGTTCAAAAGGAAACTATTTTATAAATTACAAGTCAATGAAAATCAAATCTACAAATGAAAAGTAATTTCTATCTTATGGGCCTTATCAAGAAAAGTCTGCTCTGTGGAGATCAATGACTTTAAATTTGAAATGCTTATATTTGTGACATCTATTTCTAAGGAAAATTTCTGTTTTTTGCAGCATATATGCATTTAAACTTTATTTATTTACTGCCTACTTCACAAAAAACTGCCAACCTGAACAATGGGTTCTCAACTGTTCAGACAACAATCTGATCATTTCTGAGTTGGAGGAAAGCTGAAAACATGGAGACAACCACCAGCTTTGGATGAGCAACCATAAATCTGCTCAGATGCTGGCATAATGTGATATTTTTCAAATGGAAGATAGCTGAGAACCCTGACAAAACTGCAAACCTTGAATGGGCAACCTTGTATTTGCTCAGATATTGGCATAATGTGGGCCTTTCTGTTTAGGAGGAAAGCTGAGAATGTACAAAATCATCAACCTAAGATGGATGGGTAACTATGTATCTGTACACTTGTTAAAACTTGGGCAACTATGTATCTGTACACTTGTTAAAATCTGTGCAACTATGTATCTGTACACTTGTCAAAACTAGGGGCAACCATGTATCTGTACACTTCTTAAAACTTGGGGAAAATATGTATCTGTACACTTGTCAAAACTATGTGCTGAACTTGGGACCTGAGGTGCAAATTGAGGGCATGACCTCTATGCTGAATATGAACTGTTTTATTTATCATAAAGAATTGTGATCTTAAGCAAATCATTGCTATAAAAAAAATAATTAAACAAAATGAAAATGCTTGTTTGGTTAGATGAATACTAGTTGCCAGAAGTCAATTAAGGTCTGTGAAGTCATCATATGGCTATTAGAAAATATAAACAGGCACCATAAGTAGAAAATACAAACAGGTACCAGGAAACATTTCAACAACTTTTAAGCATTGATGGACTTGTAGGATATTTGCATACCACTTTAAGATAAAATTCTAAGGCCTGCTTGTAGTTGCCAATATCTGCAGCATTGTCAGCAATCTTTTCATAGAGTTTACACTGTTTTTCCAGGTCTCCTGTCTCTTTCAAGTCAGACATGGCTTCTTCCATCCTCACAACTGAAATGAAAAGACATGCTGAGAGAAATCTACATCTGCATATTTTGTAACCAAATTAACTAAAAATGTTTAAAGAAATTTTTTGCATTTAAATTATGCAAACACTTTAAGTTTAAGAATTTAGTCCAAAGTTTTTTTATTTAAATTGCTCCTGCCATAAGCAAAGCTCATTTTTAAACTATGGCACAGCTACAAGTTCTGGGTGTTTGTAATGTTAGAGTATAGTACTTGATCGCTTTAACACACTCATATAGCTGAATGCATCTTGAATTAGTATTGATAACGAAGCTATTTGATGCACAAAATTAATATCTTGATGGTTAAGGTACAGTCTGGAATAGTAAGTTTACAATTTGCAGCCCTGAAAAAAAAAATCCCTTTAACTGAAAAGAAACACAATCAGCTCCAATCTAGGGAATAAAATGCCAAATTCATCAGATCCTTACTCCATGAGCTTTTGTGTGGAAG